>CM035172.1:39169611-39287611 GCA_020205615.1 Panax quinquefolius | reverse complement strand
AAAACTAGAAGAAATAACTATATCATATACTTTCTTCCACGTAGTCGACAACCTAGAATGTGTCCAATCATCATTTGATGAATAAATGTTTAAAAGCATACTTGTGTTTGCACAAGCTTTGAATGGTCGAAAAAGATGTAGTAAATCAAGTGACTCCCGATCTCACAAAGTTCCTCCCATTTGTTTTGCGCTTCGTCGTCACATCAAGAAGGCGACCATATCTATAAATGAATGTTTTATTTTTTTTGCCCTCCGATTGTAGACTTAAACTACTTAAATTGCTTATTTCCTCTAGCATAAGGTCAAGCGATGGGTTGCACATGGTGTCTGAAACAAAGTAGGTCTCCTCTCCATTAAAATCGACCAACTACCTTAAAATTGGAGGCATTGGATGTCACTACTTGCACTGACATACCATAGTTGTCAAGGTGCCCACGATGAGTCATGGCGATGGCCGATGGCATTTCGACGCTTTAAAGCGACAAAGCAATGTCGTAAGCGTCAGATGGCGACGAAAATCGTTCTGATGTGCAATTTATATATTATTTATTTTACTTAACAAGTATATTGGCAATAAAATTTCATATACATTAAAACTCAAAACAAAACACTATGAAATAACATTAAAGGCATAATTATGTAAATACTTAGCAATAACAATCCAAAACAAAACACTTAATATTAAAAATTAGTAAAAGAAATGAAGAACTTCAATAAACACCACATAGAAAATAAAAAGTTGCAACCAACCATCACAAATATGTAGTTTAATAACTAATAAAACACCACATAACAAGCCAAAATAATGTACACTCTCTACACTAGTATAGAAACATCGTTCGAAGCAAAATCATCGAGGAAAAGATCATCTCCATCTCTTTCACAAGAACTACTCTCATTCAAAGCGTGGTGGTCTTTCTCCAAAATCATCCTCCACATCTTCAACAACATTTGGAATTCTCTCTTCTTCATCAACTTCATTATCGGAGTTGAAAATCCATCAACCTTGATTCCCTTGGAAGTTGAACCATCACCACATCGAGAGTGCGTGTTGAGATCATCACTAGTATTAGCACAAGCCCTCCTTAAAAGATTGCGACCCTCAAGCGTGTTGAATGCATCGATTGCTTGGTCCACATCATTCCATGTAAGATCCTCCCCGGGATGAACATCGGCCTCATTATTGATCCATTCATTTGCCCCATTCAAAGTCATGATGGCTAATGGATCAAAATTATTTCAAGTTCACGCCTCTTTTGGAACCTTGGGACGATCTTTCGATTGTATTGGACATACACCAAGTCACTCGATCGTTTGTGTTCCAATCTATTCCTCTTCTTCTTATGAATCTAAAATAAATAGAACAAAAAATAATATTAATGATAAAATTTTAATTATATAAAAATTAGTTAATATTAATAGTTGGACAAGCAGATGATTGTTCTTCTTGCACTTCTACTATATCATCATCATTTAGCTCAAGTGGCTTGTTCCTCTTTCTACTATTCAAAGCCGCTTACATCTCTCTCATAATTTTTGTTGTTGTTTTGGGGCACTTCGCTACATCTCCAAAATTTCATGCTAAATGTTGCTTCACTCTTTTGATTCCCGAACGGCATTGCTTCCACAAAGGATACATTGCACTATATCCTTATTACTCATGTCCGGCCAATACCCATATTTCCAACCCAGGTCATTTGATTTGGCCTTTCTTTTCAGGTCCTTGGTTTATATCATCACCATCGGCCCATGAACTTTCCGCCGTTTTACTTTCTACAAATCTACATCAAATAAAAATATATTAATCAATATGAATATTGATATTTACCCAATCTGATTACTACAATCATATAATATTGATTTTCAAAGTGCATTTTCAAAGTTTCTTTAAAAGTTGCACGCATTTAAATAAACACACCGATATGTATGTATTCATTATCTAATATATATAAATTTTCTATGTATCATTAGTTTAGTACATATATTGTATGTATGTATAAGCATGTATTAGTATATATATATATATATATATATATATATATATATATATATATATATTTTTTTTTAATAACACAAATTTTGTTGTAGGAATGCACTGGATATACACTAAATTAGATGAAGTTACATTACTTATACATATATACAATATATATACTGAACATCCAGTGCATTCCTTCTATACATTGGGAAAAAACATCCAAAGCACTGCACAATTATGAAACTTAAATAATATCCAATGCATTTTATCTATACGTTGAAAAAAAAACATCCAATGCACTGCACAATTATGAAACTTAAATAATATTCAATGCATTTTATTTATATATTGGAAAAAAAAAACATCCAGCATTTTATCTATACATTGAAAAAACATCGAAAAAAGATCAAGGGCTACATACCTATATATACCCCTTTAGCGACGAAACCTACATTGACGATTTGCCTTCGGTCCATTCACTATAGAAAGAAATAGAGTAAACCCATTACGCCTTTTCGCTTAGGTTCGATCCATCGCTATATGTTATCTCGTCGCTAAAAACTAAGACGACGGTTCTCTAATATAGCGACGAACGAGCAATCAGCCGATTCCGTCATTTAAAGGGGTATCTGAGGTATATAAAATAAAAGGGTAAGCCTTTGAAATGGATTGTATAAAACATAAATATATATATATATATATATAAAAATTTATATAATAATTCCAATCCATGACAACCGGGTTGCTAGGAGTACTATTCCAATGAACCATCATCTCCACCGCTGATCAATATTATTAATGGTTGAGATTTAAAATAATAAACTCTCATACGCTTCTGAGTTGAAGCGGCAATGATAAAAACTAGTAACGACGGGATAATTTACTAAAATGCCCTTGAATTCTTGGTTTAAGCGGTTGGCCGCCATAAGTGAGTTGTAGCGGTGATATATTTTAGTTTCAAGACAAAAATAAGTTTCCATTTTAGAGCAAGTTTCAAGACAAATTTTAAGAGTATAATTTAGAAAAGGAATATGAATTGACAAAAAGATATTCCACTTTTAATAATATTAATAAGAGTAATGGTAATATTCATGCTAGTAACTATTAATTATATTAATAATCGTCCACAAAGCTAATAATACGAGAATGTATTCTAGGTTGTCGACTACGAAGCGGGAAGAAAGCGTATAATCTGATTATTTTTTCTATTTTTTTGGCATGTCGTTGAAGATGGTATTGGAGCGTCACAACCATTACTTGTTGTCTTGAGGATTGTGTATTTGGATGAGGCCAGCCATGCCCGAGATTCTTGTTGCGATGGAATTTGCAAAGAAGAAGATCAAAGATGCCTTTAATAATAAACAAAGGCTATACTGAAAAATCGACATTATCGAGTGAAGATGGGCATGTCAAATGGAGCAAAAATTATATGGGGAAACATTATTTCTAAATCCGAGAAAGTATTTTAACATCAAAGAAGTTGAAGAATCTGGTTTAGCTTACAAGTTACGTAGCAACTTCAAAGATATTCTTTCATTGCCTAATCCACATGTCTTTAAAAAAGTCATCACAAGAAGATTCATAGACATCGGTTAGGTCGCTTATCTTGTCTGCCAAAACTTGCTTGAGAACCATTTTTGAAAGAATATCATTGAAGTTGATACGTAACATGTAAGCTAAACCAAATTCTTCATCTTCTTTGATGTCAAAATACTTTCTCGGATGTACAAATAATGTTGCCCCCATATAACTTTTGCTCTATTTGTAATGCTCATCTTCGCTCGATAATGTCGATCACTTTCTTGTTTAGCTTTTGTTTGTTATTAAAGACGTCTTTGATCTTCTTATTTGCAAATTCATAGCAGCAAGAATCTCAAGCATAGCTAGCCTCTCATCCGAATCCACAATCCTCGAGACAACAAGTAATGGTTGTGACACTCTAATACAATCTTCAACGGCATTCCAAAAACTAGAAGAAATAATTGTATCATACACTTTCTTCCCCGCCTCTGTAGTCGACAACCTAGAATGCGTCCAATCATCACTGATGAATAAATGTCTTAAAGCATCTTTGTGGTTTGCACAAGCTTTGAAGGGTCGAAAAAGATGTAACAAATCGAGTGACTCCCGATCTCACAAGGTCCCTCCCATTTGTTTTGTTCATTAACACATCGAAAGGCGACCATGTTAATAAATGAATGTTATTTTTTTTT
This sequence comes from Panax quinquefolius, assembly GCA_020205615.1. Classification (NCBI taxonomy): domain Eukaryota; kingdom Viridiplantae; phylum Streptophyta; class Magnoliopsida; order Apiales; family Araliaceae; genus Panax; species Panax quinquefolius. The sequence goes on along the minus strand of CM035172.1, from coordinate 39,283,420 downwards.
GCCCTTCCGATTGTAGACTTAAACTACTTCAAATTGTTTATGTCCTCTAGCATAAAGTATAAGCGATAGGTTACATGGTGTCCGAACAAAAATAGGTCTCCTCTCCATTAAAATTTGACCAGTTGCCTTATAATTGGAGGCATTGTTTGTCACTACTTGCACCTGCCTCAACATACTCAGCCCCAATCTCTGATCTTCCCATCAAATAACTCTGCTAGCATGCTTGCATCCTGAGATTGACAAGAAGCATTAACTAATCCCATAAAGTCCAGTAGGACTATCATGGTGACGCTTAGGCGTCCAGACGATGTAAATTATTAAGGTGTTTGGGCGATTTATTTTGGTGTGAAAGGTGAGAAAGGTGGCGCCATTAGATGACTTGATAGCGACTTGGTGCGACTTGGACAAATGGAGTTCAAAGCCCGACTTGGTTATTGTAGTTATGATTTGACTTGAACTTAACGGTAAAAAAAAAGGAACTACGCTAAAACCTAATCGATTAATCGATCGCACAAAAACTACAGAGAGGTAGAAAAGGGAGCAAGTCAGCAATAGAGAGGGAGAAATCAGACTTATTGGCGTCGACTACAACAGATCTACTCCGGTAGGTCGCGATCTACAAGTATGCTTCTTCTTCTACTATTCTTCTCTAATTTTCTTCTTCTACTTCTATTCTTCTTTTCTAATTCTCTCTTCTTTCTACTTCTCTCGAATCTACTCTCCTTCTCATCTTCTACTCCAGTCTCCGATCTTTTTTTTCTTTCTGTTATCCTTCTTTTTGGGTATTCTGCTTAGTTCTGTTTTATTGACATGCTGCCCAATTTTTTTCCTTCTTTATTTTTGGTGTATTCTGCTTTGTTGGTTGCTGCTCAAATTTTTTTGTTTCTTTTTTTTCGGTTTATTCTGCTTTGTTGACTACTGCTGTTATTTTTTTATATAATATGGTAATTGGTATGTTTTGTTGCTGAATAAATGATTAGATTTAAGAAACTTTAGAGAGACCCAAATTTAAAATCTTACAATCAATTTAGAGAAAATAGATTTTTTTTAAATCTTGTAACGTGTATTCTGCTTTGTTGAGTGCTACTGCTCAATTTTTTTTATATGATATGTGAAGCATTGTTGTCTTGTGTTTATAATATAGTTATAAATTGTATTTTGTAGATAGTTAAATGGCGGAAAATTCGGGAGCGGGAGGTTATGATTCAAGCAAGTATCCTAAAAGAAAAGCCAATCTAAGGATCCGAGATGGAAATATGGATTTTAGTCGAAATTGAGCGATAAAATCTTGTGCACTACAGTGTCAAAAAATTCACGGAGTAAATAAGAAATTCAAGCAACATCTTACCGGTGGGTATGGGGATGTGTCCAAGTGTCCTCGAACTACAACAAAAATTGCAAACGAGATGCATCAAGCAATAATGAGCAACAAAAGGAATAAGCTAATTCAATTTAATCACAGTGACAAAGTAGAAGAAATTCAGTCATCTAATATTCCAAGCAATGCATCCAATCCTTCCATTCCTTACTCTGCAATTGTTCCAAGTTTTGGGACTGAATCTAAAAGGATGAAAAGTGCATTTAAATTCCCTAAGCCACAATCACAAACAAAGAAAATTGAAACTCATCTTAGAAAATCTCCTGAAGAAGTTGTGGACGAAAGGCATCACAAAGGTCCTAGCCAAACAACTTTGGAGAATATTCTAAGGTCACCGGAAGAGTAAGACAAAGTTCACATACACATTGGTAACTGGTTTTCTGAGAATGACATTCCTTTTAATGCAACAAATTCAATAAGTTCTAGAGGCTATCGGGCAATATGGACCGAGTTTGAAGCCTCATTCGTATCACGAGATGAGAGTTTCTCTTTTAGGGAAGACAAACACAGAGGAACTGGAGGAGAAACACAAAACTTCTTGGAAGCAGTATGATTGCCCTCTTATGTCAGACGAATGAACAGATAGAAGACAGTAGAGGCAGACACTTGATAAATTTTCTTTTTAATAGTATAGCAGGGACTTATTTATGAGATCAATTGATGCTTCTAGTCAATCTCAGGATCCAAACATGTTGGCAAAGTTATTTGATGAGAAGATCAAAGAGATTGGAGTTGAGTATATTGTGCTAGTGATAGACAATGCCTCCAATTATAAGGCAAATGGTCAAATTTTAATGGAGACCTACTTTGTTCTAGATACCATGTGCAACCATTTTTACCTTATGCTAGATGATATAAGTAATTTGAAGCGAAGTCTACATATCGGAGGCAAGAAAAAACAAATTCATTTATAGACATGGTACGCCTTCTTGATGAGATGATGAGTAAAACAAATGAGAGGAACCTTGTGAGACTGGGAGTCACTCGATTTCCAACATCTTTTCTGATCATTCAAAGCTTGTGCAAGAACAAGCAAGCTTTGAGACATTTATTCATCAGTGATGATTGGACACGTTTTAGGTTGTCGACTACAGAGGCAGGGAAAAAAATGTATGATACAGTTATTTCTTCTAGTTTTTGGCAAGCCGTTGAAGATTGTATTAGACCATCACAATCATTACTTGGTCAGCTATGTCTGAGATTCTTGTTGCAATGAAATTTGCAAAGAAGAACATCAAAGATGCCTTTAATAACAAACAAATGCTATACAAGAAAATGATCGACATTATCGGTGAAGATGGGCATGCCAAATGGAGCAAAAGTTATATGGTTGACAACATTGTTTCTAAATCCGAGAAAGTATTTTGACATCAAATAAGATGAACAATCCGGTTTAGCTTATAAGTTACGTAGCAACTTCAATGATATTCTTACAAAAATGGTTCTCGACCAAGTTTTGGCAGACAAGATAAGAGACCTAGCCGATGTCTATGAATCTTCTCGTGATGACTTTTCTAAAGACATGTTGATTAGGCAACGAAAGACAATCCTAGTAAATATATTAAATTAGTTATATAGTTTACTTTAAGTTATAATTTAGACTATATTTGATTTTTTATTTTTTTACATCTAATGTAGTTGATTGGTGGAATGCTTTTGGCGGTTGTGCCATTGAGCTTACAAAGTTTGCAAAGCGAATCCTCGGCCTTTGTTCTTCTTCTTCCAGTTGTTAACGCAATTGGAGCACTATTAAGTTTGTAAGTATTTAGTAATTAAATATCTTGTACTTAATATTAATTAGTACATAACTAAATCTATAAATATTTTATATATTCTTTTGCTTAATATTTTTTTAAACAAAAAATTCATATTCATACGAAGAAAAGAAATAGGATGGAGCATCAATGGTTAAATGATTTGGTGTATGTGCAATACAATCACCGAATTGTTGATAGGTTCAAAAAAAGACGCGAACTTGGAAGAAACTTTGATCCATTAGTCCTAGATGATTTCGATTGGGGTAATGACTGGATAGTGCCCGAGCAAGATGTAGTTCATCATAGAGATGGTCTTATAAGGGAGGATATTGATAGAGCGTTGGTGCATCCGATGCCGCCGAGGGCCGCAAACTTCGTAGAACGGGTCATGTCTACTCACGGTGTGGTGGTGTTTCGACTTCGAGAGAACAGAGGATAAGAGTTGTGAATGACTCTGATTCTAATGTTGGAGAAGGCCTTCCTAATGATGATAAGGATGTGGATGATGATTATGACCGAAGAGTAACTACTGTTTCGAGTGATGATGCCACTGCTGGAGGAAATGACGATGATTTGATCCTTTATGATTTTGCTTGATAGCTTCAGCTTGAGTGATCTTTTCATTCTAAAAAACGAGACTTGGATTGAAGAATACCAAGTTTTTATGACTTTGTTTTTATTTCTATATAATGTTTGTTTTTGGCAATGTCACAATGAACATATATTTATCTTATTAAAGATTGTTGTCTAAAGTTATGATATGATTATATGCTTGTTTATACATTTATCTTAACAATGATTGTTTACTTATTTTATCATAAATTATTGAAATTTAGTATTGAAATTCATGATATTTTATATATACAATTTTAAAACTTAATAAACTAAACATAAATTTAAGAATTATATTAAATTAAACTAAATATTACAAATGTATCACCATTTACAAGTTGGTAAAGTCAAAAAATTAAACATTTTAACATTTTAACTTGATTTTGTTAAACTTGTTGTGATTTGATATGTTATAACATGCATTATGAATATGACAAATTATTAGAAATATAAATATATATATATATATATATATATATATATAATTTTTTATACGTATAAAATTTACATTGTTAACGATTTGTCGACTTGTGGATCTACTAGTCGAAGCGCTTTTATCGCTAAGCGCTTAAGCTATCGGTCGTCATCATCGCCATACGCCTACCGACTTCGACTTAAGGCGTCTTAATAACTGAGGATTATTAATAAGAAAATTTATCAAGTGTTTGCCTCTTACAATACATCCATTCATCTCGGCATAAGAGTGCAATCGATCGCTTTCAAGAAGTTTTGTGTTTTTCTCCTTCAGTTCCTCTGTTTTTCCTAAAAGAGACTCTCAACTCATGATACGAAGGTGGCTTCAAACCCGACCCATATTGCCCGATAGCCTCTATCATCACCTCAAAACTTCTTGAATTTGTTTTTCTCATTCTCATAAAACCTTACCCAATGTGCATAAACGCGATTCTCTCAAAGTTGTTTGGCTTCTCCAAGTTGTTTGGCTAAGACCGTTGCGATGCCTTTCATCCATAACTTCTTCAGGAAATTTCCTAAGATAAGTTTCAATTGTCTTTGCTTGTGACTGTGGCGTAGGGAATTGAAATGCCTTCTTCATCCTTTTAGATGCAGTCCCAGAACATGGAACAGCTGCAGAAGAAGTATTGGAAGGCTTGGAATATTAAATGACTGAATTTCTTCTACTTCATCAATGTCATCAAATTAAATTGGCTTATTCCTTTTGTTACTCATTATTGTTTGATGCGTGTCGTTTGCAATTTCTGCAATTTCTGTTGTAGTTCGAGGACACTAAGACACGTTCACATACCCAACGGTAAGATGTTGTTTGAATCTCTTGATTCCTCCGCGAACCTTTTTCCCCCACAAAGTATTGCACGAGATTTTTATCGCTCAATTCCGGCCAAAATCTATATTTCCATCTCGAATCCTTAGACTTGGTCTTTCTTTTAGGATATCCTTACTTAGATCGTAACCCTTCGCTTCCGAACTTTCTGCCATTTAACTATCTACAAAATACAATTTATAACTATATTATAAGCACAAGACAACAATGCATCAGATATCATATAAAAAAGAATTGAGCAGCAACACTCAACAAAAGCATAATACAGTCATACACTTAACAAGATTTTAAAAAAACCTTTATTCTTATAATTTCTTGAATTATAGTTGCATAGCATTTTTTTTTTGCTTATAATCTCTTGAATTATAGTTGCATAGGCCATAGCATAGCATAGCATAGCATATTTGACCACAATTCAATTCGATTATACAAAAATTGTGCGTCCAGATGTACAAATACAAATGAGCAGTAATTAGTTGGTCAAGTTCTTCAACTATACAAAAATCAAAGCAATTACTACTTCATTTTAATTCAATTCTGCTCTGCTATACTTGCATGCGTATAGTAAGGCCATAAGATTGTCACGTGAACGTACCATGGTCAGAGCATAGAATACAGTCAACTTAGAAGAAGTCGGAATACCCCAACCCCAAAAAGAAGTCAAAATATCCAAAAAAAAAAAGCAGAGCAGTCAGTCAACAAAGCAAAGCACTCTATTTGTTGCTCTAAAAAATAATACCCAAAAAGAAGGATAAAAGAAAGAAAAATAAAAAGAGGAGAAGAGAATTAGAGTAGAAGAAGAACATACCTAAGGTCACGAGCTGCCAAAGTCGGTAGCGCTGTAAGTCACTTGCTCTCCCTCTTTGTTGCTCTCCTCTTTCTCCCTCTCTGTATAAGTTTTGTTGGCTTGTTGTGAATCTTGCGATCGATCGATTAGGTTTTAATTGCCTGACCTTTTTTTAACCTAGTCGAGTCAAACCACCTGACCCGTAAAATCCAAGTCAACCGATTTGAAATCAAGTCATCCAAGTCGCTACCAAGTCGTCACCTTTTCTAGCTGAGCACTCGGCTTTCTAGCTTTCGACCAAGTCGCCCAGACGCCTTAAATATTTTCACCGACTCGACAACTAAGTGTCGCCTAGGCGATGACTTGATAACAATGCCACAAATGGTCAAACTGAGGTAGTAAATCGAACTTTAGAAAATTTGATTCGAGGAATTTGTGGAGACAAACCCAAATAGTGGGATAATGCTCTAGCACAAGCCGAGTGCTTATAATAGTGTTGTTCACGATTCTATTGGGATGTCACCTTTCCAGGTGGTCTCTTGAAAGGTCCCACGACATGCCATAGACTTAGCTCCTTTACCTAGACAACCTGGATCAAGTACAGCAGCTGAGTAAATGGCTGAACAGGTGCATTCAATTCAAGAGGAAGTCATGTCCAAGCTTAATGCTTCTAATGAAAAATACAAGTTGCAGCTGATGGGCATCACCGGTCTAAGGTGTTTCAAGATGGTGATATGGTGATGGTTTTCTGCGAAAAGAGATTCTCAGCATGTTCATACAACAAACTCAAGCCTAAGAAGTACGGTCCTTTCAAAATTCTTCAGAAGATCAACGATAATGCATACATCATAGACCTTCCTTCATATATGAACATTTTGAAGACATTCAACGTGGCAGATTTACATGAATATTTTCCGTCACAGCCATTGTCTTATCCTGATCATAACTAGAGGTCGAGCTCTTTTGAAGGAGGGACTGATGCAGAGCAATTAGAAGCAGATTTTATGGAGCAGATCGACCACTTGAAATCTAGGCGGAACAAAAATTATTAATTAGCAGTTACATTAATTTTCTGGATCTGATTTTATTTGTTTCCTACATTCTTCCTTTAGTATCATGCTATGATTAGGAGCTAGTTATCAGGGCTAGTAATCAGGGACAATATTCAGGGCTAATAATCAGGTAGTTTCCTTTTTTATTGTTGAGAGTTATTATATTATTTAAACCTCTGATAGATGTAACTAAAGGGCAGCTTTGAATTCATAAATAAGATTAGTCTTCTCTCGTCTGGTGGATTCCAGTTTTCTTTTGCTGGTGGATTCCAGTTGAATATTACCTAGTGGATTCTAGGTACGTTGGCACTAGAACGAAATCTAGTTCATTGCTTTCGACTACGTCAGGCCACTAAGGATAAATTTAAACTTTTTACTCTTTCCTCTACTTTTACTTATCTTCCTCTACTTTTACTTATCTTATAATATGTATGCAAATTGTACTTTGTTCATCCTTTGGGAGACGGAGGGAGTATGATTTAATACATGAGAGATAGACAGCTTACTTTCAAGTTCCGTTAATTTTCACCATCTGCTTCTCACTCCATCTCTGCATATCTCCATCTCCATCTCCATCTCCATGGTTGAGTAGGAGAAGAATCTGAAGAATCGAAATGTATATCCTAAAGTAGGTTTTCTAATGCAAATCCTAATTTATCACTTTCAAGTCACAAAATCCTAATTTATCAACATGCTCCATCTTTCTTATGTTTCTTTGGGTGCTAAGATTTTGTATTTGAGTAACTTCTAAATGGAATTATTCTTTTAGTGTACTCGCTGACATCTATTTACTGATGTTCAATAGGAAATTTTTGAAAAATGCAATTTGTCCCTAATTTATTGGTCTAAAGCGAAAAATCGACTTAAACTGGTTGAGCTGAACTAAACCTATCACCTATGACATAACCGACAAAAATGGTCAGCGCGGGTTTTGATTGTAGAAAACTGACTTAATAGATTACATTCTTTTTAGTTTGTCAAAAAACCAACTGAAACCAACCGTCTACACCCTTAACAAAGGCTAAATATTAATGATCTTTATTCTTTATCAGGTGCGCAGACCCCAAAAAACTTTATCTGCGGACAACTGTGTACAATAAAGGAAAAAGCATATCATAAAATTTATAACGGAGACTTCTTACAAAGCATACATTTAGAAATCAATTGTGATTTACCTTCAAAACATCATTCAACAACTACGGTACATCTATACACACCAGTACAGAGAAAATAATAGAAACCAAGACCAGATAGATGGGAACACTTACCTTCCATGTGAGCTTCTCTTGTCCAATCTTTGTCCTGAATAAACAGGGAACACGAAACCGCATCAAACCAAATATTCATGGCTAAAAAACCAACATCAAGAATTCAAATTCCAGAAAGTAAACCATAGAAGACCATCAAATATGTGATTTAAATAAGGGGATAAAACCTTAATCATTTCATTGGTTATAAATCATAGTTTTCAAGATCAAGTGTGGATCATATAACTGCACTGTCCTGTCAGTAGAGTTTTGGCATCTCATTATTGTTTTTGGGGTTGTCATGGTTGATGTCTAAGTCTGTTAAAGATTTGTTGCTTAATAAATAATATAGAAGTTAAAATTAAGACATTGTTCCATTATGGTTTTTGGACCAAGGAAAATAAATATTTGTTTTATTTTTAAATATTTGTTTTCTTTTTTGGTCAGAAAAATCCTTTTATGTAGAATCCTTGTCTAATTAAAAGGGTGGGAAAATTCAAAATTCAGATTCCTGAAAACTCTTGTTTGAAATATTTGGAAGACATTTCCGTTTCAAAGTTAGTAGACTGTGAACTTTCTTCATGACCATGAGTGTGCTCCTTTTGATCACTTATTCATTTGATAAAGTTTTTACTTCAAGAAAAACAAGCAACATATATTTTTGGAGATAATATATCACATGCTAAACTAAAATAATTAAAACAGAAAGACTAACCAGTAACTTAGGTAATGTGTTAGCTATTCACAGAATTAAGTATGAACCATCAACTAAGTAAAACAAAATCAAAACTCAAGAGAAAAGAAAAGAAAATGGGCAGCTGAATAAAGAACCTGAAATTGTAATGTTGCTGCATGATTGGCATCAGTCACATCAGGTGCTAAGGATGTACTAGGAGCATCAGCAGAGAATTGGTCATGACTTGAATCTGCCTTAGTTTCACGCTGTTCGATAAATTCCCTTGAACTGAATATGTCAACTAAAGAATCAGGTTTTGATGGACTATCAATTAATGGATCAATCTTAAACACATCTGCTAAACATTCCTTTGCCACCTCAAGGCCTTCAAGATCAACACCAGGAGCAGGTTCAACTGTAACAAATGAAAATTACTTTTAAAGAAAAAATTTAAAATGAGTGCAGCTTCACAAGGATTCCACCAAGACTTAAATAAAATTAAATTAATTATGTCTTTTGAAGACAAAACTCATGAGCAACAACAAATCTAGTTAAAGTTGAAGCCAGCAAGAATTGCCTCCCAACAATGATCTTATAATTTGGAACAGGGTAGTACAATAAAAATTTCATTTCCGATAAAAATTCACTTCCAAAATTGTTAGTAACGTAAGAAAATCCTCTTTCATGGAAATAGCTTCAAAAGTATCCCAATCTACCTTATGATCAGTACAATTACCCTGTCTAATTTTGGACTCCATAGTTTTTACGGCAAAACCTGTTTAAGAACCCTAAAATACATGTTTTAGCAACAGAGGGAAAAAGTTCAACAAATTACTAACCTATTCACATAGTTTCAGCATAAATTGAAAGAGTACCAGAATTCAGGAAGTCTATGAACGAAAGGACGATGCGACGAGTGAGGGGAGAATCAGTCTTCAAGTTCGCCATTGTAGAGAGTGAATTGAGAAGAAAGTGCGCACGATAAGAAAGATACGCACCAATGGGTAATAAATGGAATGGCAAAACATATACAAATATCCCTTGCCCCTTATTTAATTCTAAAGTTATTTGGTGTTAAGCAAGGGGACATGAAAAATGTCTCTCTCGTTGCATTGCCCCCACGAAACTTTAAAAAATAGAATTGGCTCACTCAATTTTTTAAAATTTTTAATTAGGTCATTTTGTATAATTTGACTGCGGACGTCAAATAATTTATTCAATTTTCTTATGTGATTTTTTTATGTAAATTAATATTTCACAATAATTTTTAATATTTTCACAATAAAAGTGTCGTTATAGATGTATAACTACGGTAAAAATATCGCTATAGGATCTATAACGACAATTTTATTATAATAATATCATTCTGTATTGTGAATTTATCAATTTTCTTTTTAAATGTTGACATAAAAATATTATTCAAGTTTAACTATTTTACTTCTTATCTTCTTTGACCACCATTTTTTCTCTCCTATTTCCTACTTTTTCTTTCTTTTCTCCCTCCTCTTTTCACCTAACGAAACTCTCTCTCTCTCCCCTGCTATTGTGACAACCATCTAAAGGTGGCAAGCAGGCGTGAATGAAGGTAGGGCCAAAAGCAGACCGGCCAAAAAGTTCGATTTTCTTGGCCAAAAAAGTAAGCCCATAGTTGCATGGTAGAAGGTAGTTTATGCCTATTGTTTGGCATTTTTTGAGCCATGGACGTCTTGGTAAGACTTTGAACAGTAGGGCCAAAAAGGCCCGAATTTTGTGGGCCAAAAAATCTGACCAAACTTAGCTTTTTGACAATGGACGGGGTATGCATGACTTTGAGCCTGGTTGCACGTGTCTACAACCATCCAAGAAAATTTCTAAATCTCCGATCAAATCATAGCTCTACAAACACAACTACTATCCAAGAAAAACTTCATATTCCAATTAAAGTTGCACACCCTCAATTTTCCATTCCAAATTCGATCATTCCCATGACCAGAAAATGCTTAGAAAGATAGAATTATTGTAAAATCCCAATACAATTAGTTAACAACGCAGATCAATTACACAACTAAAACCTCGACTTCGACCATACCCACAAGTAAACAAGTAAAAACCAAAATTTGATCATACCCATGAGCATAAAATGCTTAGAAAGATAGAATCATTGTAAAATTCCAATGCAATTAGTTAACAACACAGATCAATTACACAGCTAAAACCCCAAATTTAAAAAATACCCTCAAGCTAAAAATGTAAAATATATGCAACGAAATAACAAAAGGAAACTCTCAAAGGAGAAACGCGAAGAGTAGATGATAGACTCCACGGCACGCTTGCGTGAGGTGGTCGTCGCCCGATCGTTTCTAACGCAGGTTGTTGGGTGAATTAACATAAACACCTTAACCCTCGCTTTATATGTAGCGGTAATCTTGAGTACAATTACTTTCGCTTTCGGATTTCAAGCGTTGAATGGACACCAACGACACCTTGACCCCTCGCTTATATTAAGCGATAATCTCGGTCTGATCGACGATTGATGCGGTGAAAGAAGACGCCTACATGTATCGTAAATTGTTGTATGATAAGTCAAATTGAATCTCAAAGAAATAACTAAAATTACTTGCCAGAATTCTTGAAAGAACCAAAAGTAGAGAATAAACTCACAAGTATATTGAATAATGAATAATGTTAATATGTTTGATTACATTAACTTAGACCTCTATTTATACTACTCAAAACAATCCAAATCCTAATAACAATAGGAACAAATTATTCTAATCCTAATAGGAATTACAAACCATAACCCAATTTCTAAGTAGAAATCAATTTGGAAAAGAAATTCTATTTACATAAAATAATAGAAACCTTATTTAGAATGTAAATCTAAACCGGAAAGAAATCCTAATTATAATAGAATTTGATAAGTATCTGGAAAATAAATCCCTAAAAATTAGGCTAATAGAATATGCCTAATATTTTAGAAACAAAATCTTTTTCTAAAATCCCAAAATCCTTGCCACGTTAGGATCTTTTCACGCGTGAAACTTTAACTTCTTTCCTTTGCGTATGTAATCGATTATGTAAAGTTATAAAGACCCACATAATACTAGCTACATGTGAATAACTTCTTGATCGAGTTTGTATCATTCCCTCTCTCTTGAAAAGGATTTGTCCTCAAATCGGCCCATCGTCTTCTCAAAAATGATTTAAGACCGAAAATTTTTAAATAAAAAGGAATTTCCTTTATTTATTATTTTGAAATAGTAAGGGTTGATTTGATTAATGTGGATAGTTAAGGGTTAAATACATGAATATTTCAAAATAAGCAGTGGTTATAAAATATTCATTTTGTTGTCGGGGAATATTAGTTTGGTGGTGGAATATTAAATGCTTTGTCGGGGAATATTAAATGCGATGATTAGTATTGACCGTGTGTGGGCCCATGTGAGCGATTGGATGAGAAAAGCCCATGAATAAGTTTGGGTGGTTATAAATAACGGCGTAGTTATTCTGAATTAAGGCTTGTTGGAATACGGTTGGTTAAAATCTGATGTCTGGCGTGGTTGCCTGCGATAGCACGCGGTATTACCGCAGTATTGTTGAATTATTGATCCTTACGTGAGATGGCCTTTACTCGATAATTTTCCACGGTAATTCTTGTTGATATTTTATTTTATTGATTCGATAATTCTTTGCGTTGATATTTTATATTATTGTTGTTCGATAATTGTCCTTTTTGCGATATTTCCCATTATCGGATCGATAATTCATATTATTTGAATAATATTATTAGATAACATTATTAGCGATGTCTAGAAAGTTACATCTAGGAGAGGTTTGGTCACTAATTGCGGCGCGATGATGAGGAGAGATCCTTATTGGAAGCCCCTCTTTCTGAGGAGCGGCTGGTTGTCGTAAATGTGATTACGTAATATTATTTGTGAATAATTAATTATTGATTCATATGATAAAGAAATATTTATTTTATATGAATATAAATGATGGATTTATTTATGTGGTTATTAATGAAGGAATTAATGTTGAGATGTTTTATCGATTATTTTATCGGTTGGAGGTATTAAAAATTAAATCGGGGTTTTGAGATATATTGCGGGGGTTATAATTTTTAATCAAATAGTTGGATTGTAGTAATTTTTGGGTATGTTATACATACATAAGTTGAGTATATGTCCACAAATTTTGAGCCGTTTAAAATGCACGAATGATTTGTTATGAATTTTAAGAGGTGTCGGATTAGGAAATTAGGTTTATAATTGATTTTGGTGGAAAATTCTAGAATTGAGTGGGCCCCACTTGTGGTTGGTGAAAAATGTGCTGAATTTTATTTCAAATGTGGTGGGTGGCAATAGTAGCGAGTAAAAGCCATCGGTGGCGGTCGAAATCTGCTTGGTAGCTAACATTTTCTATAAATAGAAATTTAAGTTAGAATTGAAAATCACACGAAACAAAGTTTTCTCTCTTTCTCTCTACTATATTATTGGCGTATTTTGTGAGTATTTAGATACTTTGAGAGTTCTTTATTCGATCTGAAGTTTCATTCGGCATCACTTGAGCCTTTCCTTAAAATCTTGATTCTTTGAGGTAAGGGATATTATTTTTTTAATAATGATATTATTTCTTGATATCATTATCTTTGAAATATTGATCTGAAGTTTTATCAAATTTGGAACTTTTTCATGTCGGGGTTCTTATTCATGAGTTCTTATTCACGAGTTCTTATTCATGAGTTCTTATTCACGAGTTCTTATTCACGAGTCTTATTAATGAAGCGTGAAAATGTTTTTTTGGAAATTTCTATCTTTTGGTGTCGGATTCTTATTCACGTATCTGGCCTTTATTCACGTATCTGACACTATTCACGTATCTGGCCTTATTCATCGAAAAATAAAATTTCTTCTTTTAAGTCCAAAATATCTATTTTGGATCTTAGCTTTGATTGTATCCGTGTTTTGATCATTCTTGAATTTTACACCACTATGATTATTTTTGAGGTATTGTTGGACATGGATAAAACAAAATACGAATCCTTAATCCTTAATCCTTGTCATTTTGTTTCCTTTGGATTAGTTTCTTTAAAAATATTTTTCATCATCCTCGGTCTTAAATGATCATATTATTGAATATCTTTGATCTTAAATGATGATATTATTGAATATCTTTGGCACAGTGATGAAGATGAATGATTCAGTGAAATGAATATCTTTGGCACATAGTGCAAAGATGAGCAGGTGTTTAAATGAACATGGCCAAGGTGATGAATATCTTTGGCCTTTAGTGCAAGATGAGCAGTGTTGAGATGAACATGGCCGATTGATGAATATCTTTGGCACATGTAGTGCAAAGATGAATATTTGATTTGAGATGAATATTGATTGATGTTCGAGGATAAAATATTGATGATGGTACATTAAATTCATAGATTATAGTAGATTTCATTCTCTACGTAACTCTTACATGAATTATTATTTCATTGCGAATATTGATCTGAAACTTGTTGTCTATTGTATTACATCGATTTTTCCTGTTGGAGACTAACGATAATTTGTTGTATATTATCTTAGTCGTAATATTCTTCTTCTTGGGCTAGTTGAGCTCACCCTTTTCCTTGTTGTTCCATTTTTCTTCTCGGGAGGCGAGAATGTAGCGAGTCTTAGTCGGGGTATGGAATGAAGGTTACAGAGAGTTGTTTAGTAGTCCTCACCATTTTTGTAAAATAATGTATCAATAAATGTGATGAGGATTTATTTGAGTATAGATATTATCTAAAGATAATATTTGTATTTAAACTCACGATATATATTATTCGTATTTCTGTTTGTAATAATAAAGTTGTAGTTGTTTACTTCTTGTACCATGTATTTGGCGACTCGAGAATGGGTGTGGTGTATACTATTTTGGGGCGTCGTCGAGGTTGAATATCGAGCTTAGGGATATGATCTCTGGCGGAGATCGGGGAATAGAACTAGGAGGAGGCAGAGTAAATCCTTGTTGAGTGTGTCTACTAAGCTTATTTGTTGGTTGGTCGTATTATAGGGTATTATGTGATTTGTTAATTTATTTAATTAACCCTTGTTTTATGATAGTTTTTTTAGAATGGGCTGCTGAGAGAGCGTTAACAATGGAGTGAATGAGATCGTGGAGACACCTCTGTCATTGACGGGGATAATGTGATGTCGGTGAAGAAGAAGAATTAGAGATATCCGTGTGGTGAGTGAAGAATTGATAGTTGCTTTTTGAGGAGATAATCGCGAGAGAGTAACGGTGAGAGTGAGGAAGAAGAGGAAGAAGAGGTACACGAAGAGAGTTTATTAGAGGTATTTTATGATCGAAATATAGAATTGCAAAATCGTATTCATGAGTTAGAAGAAGCGAAAAAATTGCGAGACGATCGTGGAGCAAAAGGATCTGACGATTCAAGCTTGTGTTACCGATCGTGATGCTTTGAGCGAAGCACTCTTTGGCGGTATAAGATGATAAAATTGGAATCGAAATGAAAGAAGAAATAAGCGAGCAGTGAGAATGAGTGATCGTGGGTAAAAAAGCTGGCGTAGCGTTGATATTATGGAAAGAGATGTCGATCTAAAAAAGATTTAACGATGGCGGGAAGGCGTCGGCGACAACATCGGCACCATCGACAAATTCTAGGGAAGAAAACGATCGCCCGGGTTAGATCTACTGAGATGTGGAGAGGAGGGACGTATAAAATTAAAGCTGTTGAAAGCCTTCAAGGTATCTTATAATTGTGGAAAAGAAGGACATATAAACAAAGATTATGCGATATCGAAACCCGATCCAGCGTGAATGGTGACTCGAAAAGGATGTCGAGAAAAAATCAAAAGTCAGCGGTTCTTGGAAGGCGTTTGTCGTGGCCGGTCAAAATCTGAGAAACGACGAAGTTATGCAGGTTAGTTAATTATAAATTCTTGCGAAGTTTATACCTTACTGAATCTGGGTTCTACCCATTCTTTTATCTCTCTTGCTTTGCGCTCAGCGTTTGAACTTGACTACGGAGAAATTAGACTTTGACTGTTTATGGAGAATCAGTTAGGAGAAACTTTCATTACATCATTTGTTTAGAAATCTTGTTTGATTCGGGTTGGCACTTTATCACATTACACATTAACCTTATTTCTATAGAGATATTTGCTTTTGATGTGATTTTAAGGTTAACTACTCATCATACCAAATTGATTGCTTTTGTAAGGTTGTTAGTTTTCATATTCTAAGCAACTTTGTTATTGAATTCAAGCAATCAAACCATTGTAATCAAACATTTTCATATCAAGCCATGAAGTCGTTCGTTTATTACGGATGTCGAGTTTTCTTAGTCCGTATTATGGATTTGAATAAAGACACGTCGATTTGAATAATATTCTTGTTGTTATTGATTTTTCACGATGTATTTCTGAAGAATTTCTTGGCTTACTCCCAAAGTGATATTAAATTTTGTATCGACTTTGAACGATACAAAACTCATTTCTAAAATCTCATATCGAATGGCTCTATTGAACTTGAGGAGTTAAAATTCAACTATATAATTTGGTACACGAGCCTTTATCTTGTGACTTCCTTTGTGGAATTCACTAAGCGAGACTCTCTGTAGGGGGCGTCGTATTAGATGCGATAGTAAAGCGATAGGTGTCATTGTGACGTCTTATCGAGATTGGGATATGAGTCGCGATTGAGAACAACCTAAATCGATGTCGAAATCGTAGCTTTACTGAAGCTTAGTTGGTTATTATCGGAGATTAGTTGAAGGATATTCTCGAATCGCTATTCCATTATCGCGGTGACTCGTAGAGATACAAAAAATTGAATGGAAGCGAGGAATGTGGGAAGAGCTTGAAGAACTTCGAGAGGAGACTCATTTGACACGTATTACGACCATGCCATCTGGAAAAGCGAGCGTGGTAGGCGGCGTGTTGAGTAGAAGATCGTATATCTGATCTGAAAGTCTGATATTGTCGAAAGCTAATTTAATTATAATTTACAAATAATAGAGATGGAGATGAAAACTCTAGGTACCCACGTGATGATATCTGAGTATAATCGACTTTAATCGATAAAGTTAAAAGTTGCTCGAGCCACTTGGGCAGGAGGCGATCGTATGAAGAAGAAAGTCTGAAGGAGCTATTAGGGCGAGAATTGATGAAGAAGGAATACTTGAGTCCACTCTGAGACTTTGTGTTCTAACGACTACGATTTGAAGTCTGAAGATTATGATGGAGCACCTGATACACCATTTGCAATCCATCACGAAGTACTAAAATGTATCGTGATCTTGACATACATTTTGGTGGAATAATATGAAGAGAGATTGCAAAGTTTATCTCGATGTGTTTAACTTGCCGGCGTGTAAAGGCGGAGCATCTAGTACCTAAGGGTCCGTTGCAACCACTTGAGATTAGGAATGGAAGTGGGAACACATTACCATGGATTTAGTTCTGGGTCTTCTACGGTTTCTCAAGGCGTCAATCTTTATTTGGGTTATTGTTGATAGATTAACCAAATCTGCTCATTTCTTGCCGTCTCTGGAGACTTATTCCTTGAGCGTCTTGCTTGTATGTGCGTGAATGAGATTGTGAGGTTGCATGGCATGCACTGTATCCATAGTTTTAGATAGTGACCCAAATTCACTTCAAGATTTTGGGTTAGAAAAAATGCTATGGAGCGCAATTTACGATTTAGTTTGGCATACCATCCTCGAAGCGGATGGGCGATCGAGAAAGACTACTCGAAACTCTTGAAGATATATTAAAACTACGTGTCCTAGATTTCAAAGGAAGTTGGGATAAGTACTTGCCATTGGTGGAATTCTCATACAACAATAGTTATTAAACAAATATAGGCGTGGTTCCATTGAAGCATTATATGGACAAAAATGTCGTTCTCGATATGTTGGGATGAGGTGGGTGAAGCAACATTGTTGGGACTAGAGTTAAAATGCGATATGACTAAAAAGATCGAATGATTAAACAGCGTGTATCTACAAAGCGGCCTGAGATCGACAAAAGAGTTATCACGGATCTTCATCGAAAGGATGTGGAATTTAATGTAGGGGATCATGTATTGTTGCGAGTTGCTCCGTGGAAGGAGTTCTGAAGATTTGGGAAGAGAGAAAGCTCGATCCACGATTTATTGGTCCATTTCAAATTCTTGGCCAAGTAAGTAGGAAATGTAGCCTATAGACTTGCGTTACCTCAGAGTATGTCTACGTGTTCATAATGTGTTTCACATATACATGCTTAAATAAATATGTGAAAGACCGAACCACGTTATTGAGTTAGAACCGGACGAGATAGCCAGAAGACTTAGCGTATGAGGAGGTACTGTCGAGATCTTGGATAGGAAGGAGCATGTCCTACATGCATGAAAATTCATTACCACAAGTTAAAGTTTTGTGGAGGAATCATGCTATAGAGGAAATGACACAGGGAATTGGAAGCGGAAATGAAAGCGAGTATCCTCACCTTTTGAAACACACAGAATCGTCGTCGTCGATTTAGAGGGCGAAAATTTCATAAGGAGGGAGGTTGTAAGACCGAAATTTTTTAAATAAAAGGAATTTCCTTTATTTATTATTTTGAAATAGTAAGGGTTGATTTGATTAATGTGGATAGTTAAGGGTTAAATCATGAAATATTTCAAAATAAGCAGTGGTTATAAAATATTCATTTTGTGGGGAATATTAGTTTGGTGGTGGAATATTAAATGCGTCGGGGAATATTAAATGCGGACGGTAGCGACCGTGTGTGGAGCCCATGTGAGCGATTGGATGAGGAAAGCAGCAAAAGTTTGGGTGGTTATAAATAACGGCGTAGTTATTATTTAGTTAAAGGCATTGGAATACCCGGTTGGTTAAAATCTGATGTCTGGCGTGGTTGCCTGCGATGGCACCGCGGTATTACCGCGATATTGTTGAATTATTGATCCTTACGTGAATGGCACTACTCGATAATTTTCCACGATGAATTCTTTATTCGATATTTTATTTTATTGATTCGATAATTCTTTGCGTTGATATTTTATATTATTGTTGTTCGATAATTGTCCTTTGCTGATATTTCCATTATCGGATCGATAATTCATATTATTTGAATAATATTATTAGATAACATTATTGGCATGTCTAGAAAGTTACATCTAAGGAGAGGTTTGGTCACTAATTGCTTGCCCGATGAGGAGAGATCCTTATTGGAAAGCCCCTCTTTCTGAGGAGCGGCTGGTTGTCGTAAATGTGATTACGTAATATTATTTGTGAATAATTAATTATTGATTCATATGATAAAAAATATTTATTTTATGTGAATATAAATGATGGATTTATTTATGTGGTTATAAATGAAGAAATTAATGTTGAGGTGTTTTATCGGTATTTTATCGGATTGGAGGTATTAAAAATTAAATCGGGGGTTTTGAGATATATTGCGGGGTTATAATTTTTAATCCGTAGTTGGATTGTGGTAATTTTTGGGTATATTATACATACATAAGTTGAGTATATGTCCACAAATTTTGAGCCGAATTAAAAATGCACGAATGATTTGTTATGAATTTTAAGAGGTGTACGATTAGAAAATTAGGGTTATAATTGATTTTGGTGGAAAATTCTAGAATTGAGTGGGCCCCACTTGTGGTTGGTGAAAAAATGTCTTGAATTTTATTTCAAATGTGGTGGGTGGCAATAGTAGCGAGTAAAAGCCATCGGTGGCGGTCAAAATGCCTTGGTGAGGCTAACATTTTCTATAAATAGAGGCTAAGTTAGAATTGAAAATCACACGAAACAAAGTTTTCTCTCTTTCTCTCTCTATATTATTGGCGTATTTTGTGAGTATTTAGATACTTTGAGAGTTCTTTATTGATCTGAAGTTTCATTCGGCATCACTTGAGCCTTTCCTTAGAAATCTTGATTCTTTGAGGTAAGGGATATTATTTTTTTAAATAATGATATTATTTCTTGATATCATTATCTTTGAAATATTGATCTGAAGTTTTATCAAATTTGGAACTTTTTCATGTCGGGGTTACTATTCATGAGTTCTTATTCACGAGTTCTTATTCATGAGTTATTATTCACGATTCTTATTCACGAGTACTATTAAATGAAGCGTGAAAATGTTTTTTTGTGGAATTTCTATCTTTTGGTGTCAGAGTTTCTTATTCACGTATCTGACCTTTATTCACGTATCTGACACTATTCACGTCATATCGACACTATTCATCAAAAAATAAAATTTCTTCTTTTAAGTCCAAAATATCTATTTTGGATACTAGCTTTGATTGTATCCATGTTTTGATCATTCTTGAATTTTACACCACTATGATTATTTTTGAGGTATTGTTGGACATGGATAAAACAAAATCTGAATCCTTAATCCTTAATCCTTGTCATTTTGTTTCTTGGATTAGTTTCTTTAAAATATTTTCATCATCCTCGGTCTTAAATGATGATATTATTGAATATCTTTGGCACATGGTGCGAAAGAATGAATGATTTCTGAAGAATATCTTTGGCTTTGTAGTGCAAAGATGAGCGGTGTTTAAATGAACATGGTGGATGAATGATGAATATCTTTGGCCTTTAGTGCAAAGATGAGCAGTGTTGAGATGAACATGATGGAGATTGATATCTTTCTTTGGCACAGTGTTGAGTGAACATGGCCGAAGATGAATATTTGATTTGAGATGAATATTGATTGATGAATTCTTGAGGATAAAATATTGATGATGGTTTAAATTCATAGATTATAGTAGATTTCATTCTCTACGTAACTCTTACATGAATTATTATTTCATTAAATATTGATCTGAAACTTGTTGTCTATTGTGTATTACATCAGTTTTTCCTGTTGGAGACTAACGATAATTTGTTGTATATTATCTTAGTCGTAATATTCTTCTTTGGGCTAGTTGAGCTCACCCTTTTCCTTGTTGTTCCATTTTTCTTCTCGGGAGGCGAGAATGTAGCGAGTAGTCGGCATGGAATGAAGGTTAGTCGGAGTTATGGAATGAAAAATAATTATCGATAGAGAGGATTTGTTTAGTAGTCCTCACCATTTTTGTAAAATAATGTATCGATAAATGTGATGAGGATTTATTTGAGTACTCGATAGATATATACAGAAGATAATATTTGTATTTATCTAAATTCTTAGAAAGCTTAAAACTAAAATAGTTCCCCAATCATTGGATTACTAAATTGGGGATTAGTGAATCCGGATAGATTGAGTACATCGTTCTTTACTCGTTGGATGAGGATGATTGATCTCATGATCATTTGTTATTGGAACAACTGAAGCAAGTATGTAGGTCTTATTAGAGAATAAGTTCACTTTGAGCGTGGCTCGCTAGGAATACCTAATGGAGTTTTATTTGTTGCATCGATAGGAATTCTGTAGTGATAGTAGTCTGAGTAATCCTTGGACTTGAGATCATCATAGTATCTTATGTATGATGAGTTATACTTTGACTTATTCCTAAGACCCTTAGGGTATATCAAAGGGTATGCTTGGGTATAATAAGTTATCATGGAGATAATGTATGATCGATAAAGAATCTACCACTTCTAATAAAGAAGAGAAATGTCTATGTGATTGATAAATGACAACCCAGAGTCCTTGGCGGCGGCGAATGAAATTAGAAAGGAGTTTCTAATTTGCATTATTTGAGTTAATGCATTTAAGGATCGAAATACATATAATTAAATAAAATAAGACTTGACGATAATTCCATGTCTTATATTTAATTGGGACATTGTATGGTGGAAGGATTGAATTGTCTGGTAACTATTTACTCAAAGGTTCTTTTATGATTAATGTTGAAATCTATATTATCCGGAAAGTCGTTGATCATTAGGGAGAACTTATCCTTATTGTAGAATAAATATTATTTATTTAAATAAATTAATTGTTTAATTTATTTATTTAAATAAGATTAGAATTATTCTAATTGATTTATTCACAACCTTTAATATGGAGAACCTAAAAGGGTCACACCATAAAAGGAAGAATAATTATTTAAGAAGTTAATGGCATAATCGTAATAATATATTAAGTATATTTAATTTAATCTATGGTGATAGAATAAATTAAATAGCTTAATATTATTATTTAATATTTTAGAAATATTAAATATAAATTAATAAGAGGAGTCTTATTAATATTATTACAATTATTATTATTTTAATTTCTAAAGAGTTTAGGAATTAATTTAATATAAGTACTCTCATTTATTCCTAATAGGATTAGGAGGAAAATTAGTTAAAGGAGTTTAATTAATTATCCCTAATAAGATTAGGGAGCTTAATTAATTAAAAGAATTTAATTAATTAAATAAAACCCAATTCCTTAATTGTTAAGGTGGGTTGCCCACATCTATAAATAAGAGAGTCTTATTATGGGTGATGGGGTTGTTGACTTTTTCAACATACGTAATAATTCCAATTGTTGGGAGAGTACACCTTTCTATAGAGATAGAAAAACTAGGGTTTAGCCAACACCCTTCTTCTTGATTTTCTTCTTCCTTGGTGGATCACCTCTGAGGCCAAACATTTGGGTGGCTAACGTTGATCGAAGGAAGGAACCAAACCCGTGGATTCAAGATTGAGCGCCAAAAGGATTTGGAGGTGAACTTGTACGAGGAAGCTTCGATCTTCAAGGTATGATTTATTCTTTATCTTTTCGTTTAATTAATAATTGTGCGTAAAGGGTGATCCGGGTATATGGTTTGTAAATTTTAAACTCGATTTTACACGCTTCCAAAGCTTAATTTTGCAATTTGATTGCGTTGATGAATATTACAAACCTAACATGTTTCATCATCAACAACTGCACAAGAAGACAAAACAAAACTAGACAAAGAAGAATCATTAGTGTTAGTATTCAAAAGCGCCACCGCTTTATGCAATGTACAGGTCGTTGGCTTTTCAAAATATAATTCACTTTTCAACTCACTATCTTTTCATAGTCACATATTTCTTCTCTCTCTTCTTTATGCTCACCCTCTCGTTTGTTTTTTCTCTCGTTTATCAAGGTCACTATTTTCATTCTCTTTTTCTCAATCTCTCTTTTCTTTTCATTCTCACTCTTTTTAATTTTTTCTTTTACATTATCAATCTTTTGAACAATTTCTTTTTGTCGATCTTTTCCACATGTATTTCCTTTACAAACTCATCTTCTTGATTACTTTCTTTCTGGATGTTCACCATCTTGCTTTAGATCATGGATTTCATCTTGAACACTCGAACCCAATAACTCTCCTTGATCGCATATTCTATAATTTCTTCCACCTCCCCATTGATCTTGTTTCTTTTTGCTTAGAAGTATATTATAACTTGCATCCAATAATCTTCCTTGTTTACTTGTGTGCGAACCCTCTATTATTGTCTCTCATCGTAAATCGCCTTGAAGGTTGCTCTAATTGTCTTTGAGATGTATACTCCTCCCTCCCGTAAATGCATCTTTGGTGCAAATCGCTTTTCGCATCATTTTTTTTATTTCGCCCCGTGTCTCGAATGGATGCTCCCCATGTTTTTGTTTTTAAGTCGCCACCATATAATTGTATGATCGGAGAACTCTTGAATCGCCCGTCTCGACCTTCCTCCTCTCCGGCGTAATCATGGCGATACCAATTCTCGCTCCATTTTTCTCTCCCATCTCAGATATGCCTCTGTATCAATATTGCCTTGGAAAGTATTCCTTCGAGACCCATAAGAACTTTCATAATTGTAGCCATACATGTTTGCACAAAATCACCGATCGATTGCCTTGTACTCCTCTTGTATGCTTCAGACTCGTAAATTGTAGCTCCGTTTCAGAATTGATGATGATGGAACGGTATGAACTCTTGGTTGGAATTTGATGATTTGATGGTGTGCTACAAATTTGGTTAGCACAATGAAAATAGAATATGAATTTTTTATTTTTTTTTTTTGCTCTTTTTTTTTGCTATATATATTTCAATAAAAAATTAAAGATAAGTAACTTGCTTTAGAAAGGCTTTACTCGATACCAAATGATAGACTCCACGCGCGCGGCTTGCGTGAGGTGGTCGTCATCCGATCGTTCTAAGAGACAGTTGTTGGGTGAATTGCTTGCAACACTTTAACCCCTTTATATGTAGGCGGTAATCTTGAATACAATTGTCATGCTTCTAATTCTGCGTTGAATGGACACCAACGACACCTCGACCCTCGCTTATATTGAAGCGGTAATCTCGGTCTGTCGACGATTGATCACGGTGAAGACGCACACAATGGTTGTGAATTGTTGTATGATAAGTCAAATTGAATCTCAAAGAAAAATAACTAAGAATTACTTAGGAATTCTTCAAAGAACCAAAAGTAGAGAATAAACTCACAAGTATATTGAATAATGAATAATGTTAATGTGTTTGATTACATTAACTTGGCACTCTATTTATACTACTCAAAACAATCCAAATCCTAATAACAATAGAACAAATTATTCTAATCCTAATAGGAATTACAAACCATAACCCTAATTTCTAAGTAGAAATCAATTTGGAAAAAGAAATTCTATTTCTATAAAATAATAGAAACCTTATTTAGAATGTAAATCTAAACCTGGAAAAAATCCTAATTATAATAGAATTTGATAAGTATCGGAAAATAAATCCCAAAAATTAGGCTAATAGAATATGCTTAATATTTTAGGAAACAAAATCTTTTTCCTAAAATCTCAAAAAATCCTTTTGCGTTAGGATCTTTTCTTGGCGTGAAACTACGCTTTTCCTTTCGTATAATCTGATTATGTAAAGTTATAAAGGCCACATATCTTTACGTGTGAATAAACTTTGCGATCGTTGTATCAGTAGAAGTCATGAAAAGCAAAGATCTAAGATGGGCCATTTGGGGAGGCTGAAAGATGAAAGTGAGAGATTAGAAGGTCGCCAGATTCAGTTTTAGAGTCATGGTGTTGCATTCTGAGCAGATTTTGTTGTTATTGTAAATTGATTCAGTTCAAGCTTTTGCTCATGGGTACGTGTTCTTCTTTTTTTCTATTTCTGCTCTTCATTTGGGTCAATAAAAGGTTTATGGTGGGGTTTCTTTCTTTTTGGACGAGTTTGGAGATTGGTGACTATAGTATCAATGGTGGTTAGCGAGGTGGAACTCAACTCTAATTCGGGTACATGTCAACTTGATTAATTTGAGTGAAATGAAGTTTTACTGATGAGTGGTGCTAGAGACACAAACTATTTTACAAATATTTTACAAACTGCTGATGTGGCATACTCCACGTCAGTCTATTGATCAACAAATTATTTAATGTAGTCTTGGTTACAAATCAATAGCGATGTGGGTATCTGCATCGCTAGATTCATAAATATTTATAAAATAGTTTGTGTCTCTAGCATTATTCTTTACTGATTGCTTTGGATTTACGTGTCTTTTTTTTTAAGCCATGTAGGAAATTACGTGTTTTATTCTTCTTTTTTTTTTTAAAAAAAAGTCACGAAAGAAAATTGGGTAAATTAATTGACGTCTGTTAATCAAATTGAACATAATAACCCAATTAAAAACTTTTAAAAAGTTCAATGGGTTAATTCTATTTTTTTAAAATTTAGCGGGATAATACTTATAACACGACAAACACAATGTAATAATAATTTGTTAGCTTTAAAGTCGGATAAATAAAATTAATATTAATGTTAATATTAGATGTCTCAAATTTGGTATTTCAAATTATCTCAAATATGCATGTTATACTGTATAGGATCCATCTTAATATTGAACAAATGTAATAATAAAATGTATTTGAGATGCATTTGAAAAAATTTGGAACCCTTAACATTACTCTAATACTATTTAAAGTGTTTTGATGTAAATGAATTTATATGTACGTTAAAACTAAAAATATATAAAACTTTATATTATATATTTATATGTTTTTAATATTACATTAATATTTTTTAGTGCTTAATTAAAAAAAATCATAAATTTTTCAGCCCCCTCCCACTTGAATTTTTGGGCGCACCCCTGATTCGTAATATTTTAACGATATATTTTATATAGTATGTCAATTTTATAATACTATTCAATCTCGTGTATTATATATAGGGTTAAGTTTCGATAATTTTGGATTTGGGCGGTTTAACTTAATCATCGAGTCGATAAATTTTTACATTAAAACACCCGATTTTTTGAGTTGAAGTGAAAAATCACATTTTCCATCCAACTTAACGGTGTGTGGGTCGATCACGCCAAAAACGTGAAGAAGAACATGTAACAGTCAAAAGCAACTGGAAAATGTCTGAAATATCCCCTTCTTCTTTCTCTTGACTTTTAAAAGCAGATATGTGTATTTGTGATTTTTGTTTTATGGATTTGCTCAAAATTGAATTGGGTCTGTGATTAGGAGACTTTTTCTTCATAAATTTGTTCAACAACGAAATGGGTCTGAGAGTTTGTGGGGTTTCTTCATGAAAATGCCCAAAAACGAATTGGGTGTCCGTAGTGGGTTTTGATTCTGTTTGTATCTTCCATGGATCAGATAAGAGAGCGGCGATATTCTTTTCCTTTCTTCTCCCTCTTTTCTCTCTCTCCCATCTCCGTCCTCTGTTCTCTCTCCTCCAGAAGAAGATAAAAGTTTGAGTTGGGAAAATCTCCCCGCTCTCTCAACAGCCCCTCCTCTCTCCCTCCCTAAATCTACTGGGCAAATTTTTCTATAGTTTTTTTTTGTTCATTTACTGTAAAATCAAATAACCAGAGTCGATTCCGACGAGGACGAAACAGAGGATCTTTTCGGAAATTTGAATTTTCCGGTGTACCGCATTGACCCACCAAAAAATGGCTTGGCGGGGCTTGTCCTTCTACTCCCAAAATTATCTAAATCTCGTCTTTTGTATGTGAGGTGAAAAGTGTTTGTTTATGGATCTATGGATGTGGTTCTTTTTTGTTTGATTGAACTTGTAATATCTTCTTGTAATTCGATTTGACGTGTCTGTTTAACTGAAAGTTCTTTGTTCTGGGTTTTATTGGGGGTATTGCAGTGGTTTTGGATAGATCTAGTAAATGCAAATCCATAGTAAATTACAGTGGACGAGAAGCTAAATTGGTTGCCAGTAAGCCAAAGTTCAATCAACGGAGAGAGTGTGATGTGTTTTTCGGCAAATGGGTCTTTGACAACACTTCATATCCGCTCTATAATGAGTCGGATTGTCCGTACATGTTCGACCAGTTGGCTTGTCACAAGCATGGATCAGATAAGAGATGCCAAGACACCACACTATGTGAAAGTAGACTGGGACAAATGGGTGGATAAAGATGATACTGGTATACGATATTATTTTTGTTAGTTTATATCCTGATTTTGTTTTGTGCAGTATAATTGCACATGCTCTATGTGTTGCTAATTGTTCTGAATTCCACTTCACCTGCTATTCAGGTACTAATGATCTGGGTATGGAAGATATGGATTTCTCGGTAAGGATGTTTTAGGTTACGATTTTACAAATGAAAGTAGATTGAATCATATACTGATTCTATTTGTTACTGTGTCTTACAGAGCCTTGGTGGCATGGGAGGCATGTCTGGCATGAATGATCTCTGTGAAGAAAGGAATCCATTTGAAATAGCTAGATTACTCGCATGTTCTGTCAGCTCTGTTAAATGTCATTTGTAATTTCAAGTCTTTTTGTGATTCTGTGTGTAATTGTTGTTGATTTTGGATTTTGTAATGGTGTTTTGATAAATGAGGTTTTGATTTCGTGTTCTAAT
The DNA here is from genome assembly GCA_020205615.1 of Panax quinquefolius. NCBI lineage: Eukaryota > Viridiplantae > Streptophyta > Magnoliopsida > Apiales > Araliaceae > Panax > Panax quinquefolius. Next base: position 39,255,878 of record CM035172.1, on the reverse strand, counting down.
TCTCTGATAAGTTTAGCAGCTGTTCTTAAATTTTAGTTTGGGGATATACATTTTGTGAATGATTTTCTCTGTTTTGTTGCAAATCTGTCGTTTATATATATGGAGGGTAAATAAGTCTTTATCCAACTTAAGTAACAGAGTTATGACAGAAAACAGTTTTTCACTTCAACTCAAAAAGTCGGGTGTTTAAATATAGCTTTACTGACTACAAGTGATTAAGTGGGAAATCGCCTATAAACTCCATGTGATCATCTGAACTTAACCCTTATATATATATCGCAATCGTAAATTGGTAAAAAACTTTTGCAATACATATGACTCTTTTTATACATAAGACGATAAAAATAAGGATATTACCACCTTTGCAACAAGTTCCCTTGCCAATTTGTAGAGAAATTGAAGGGTGTGGTCATGTGGTTCACATGTATTTATTTCCGTTTCCTATTTGCTAACAACAACAATCCTAATTAAGTCACCAAACAAGTTACCCGTAGCTATCTCTACCAAAAACGTGACCCATAAATAGTAGTCGATTTAAAGTTATGCACAAGAATTAAGAAAATAATTGTATATCATTAAATATTTATAATACCATTTACCATATATTTATCTCATACTCTCTCATCCGTAACATTTCTTATGAGGGTAATTTTGGAAAGATTATGGCTACTTTTTCTAGATTATATAAAACGTCAAATAATTTGAAAAAAATAAAATCATCTATATATTATGAGACGGAGGGAGTAATCAGTTACTCCTTTATGGATGGCTTTTTTGTGCTATTCATACATACATTCATTATATATATATATATATATATATATCGAGTCTCTTCAGCGAACTATAGTTGAGCGAACTAAAAACGAACCGGCTATAGTTACAGTATTGTCCGTCGCTATAGTATAGAAAGCCGGTTTTTTATACTATATCAACGATAAAAATCGTTGCTATAGACAGTTCATTATTAGTTTCCTATGGTTCGCAGAAGAGAGCCGGACTATATATATATAATATTAAGAAGATATCTAACATACGAGGATTAGAGTCGCATAAGGTATTTATACTACATTCTGGTGCACACTCACTCTCGGAAGTGTAATACAAAACATTTTTCAAGGGTTAAAACATAGACCCAAGAAGTTACGTGACATAAAAGTTCCAACAATTAGGGCTTTAAATAAGAGTCGTGAGCATGATGAAATAAGGAACTTCATTCACACTTTCTATCTTGTCTTGGTATTGTTGGGATCGATCTCTATTCTCTCCCCAAATACATATATAAACTCATTTTATCTCAATTCTTTTAAAATGTATACATCCTTTTGATCAACCTATTTTCCCCCACACAACATATATCTAATATTTCCGGGAAGGAAGGAGAAAGACTAGAAAGATGAAGCCAACCTTCGCAACTTTCTTGCTTATGGCTCTTATAGTCAGCTGCTTGATTGATACAACAATGGCTACTGGTTCGGGTTTCTGCAACTCCAAGTGCGCGGTGAGGTGCTCCAAGGCGGGACGTAAGGATAGGTGCCTCAAGTACTGTGGAATCTGCTGTAACAAGTGTCATTGTGTGCCTTCAGGGACTTATGATCACAAAGATGAGTGCCCTTGTTATAGAGACATGAAGAACTCTAAAGGCAACCCAAAGTGCCCCTAAGATTACTTAATTTATGACATTATTATATGGGGATTATAAATCCAGAAAATCATATCCTGCCAACATTTCATCATAAGGGTTGCAATAATATGGTTGTTATTAACTATTGGGATATCTCATTGTCAAAATGGTTATGTATATATTACTCCCTAATCCCTGTCCACGCGGGTAGAGGGGGAGGGGAGGAGGAGGGGGAGGGGGGGGGGGGGGGGGGGGGTTTGGGTAATTTCCCATTAGAGAAGGTACCTATTTTTATTCCTACAAAGTATTTTATTGTTCAATGTTTGATTCCTTTGATACAACTGAGTGCTATGAGAATCACCAGCATGAATGAACAGTGCTATAAATTACCTTAGTAAAGGTAGGCAGAAAATTTAAAATCAAACTTCTACATGTGAAGAAATTTAGCAAAATTTATCTCTCAGGAATAGAAATCTTTATAGCTCATAATATATCTTTCTCAAAATTTAGCAATAGAAATCTTCAAATCTCAATATCCATTTGAAGAAATTCATCAAATCCACTACTTAAAAGGCTATCATCTGCCATCTAATGAGATGACTAAATGTGAACCTATCTGATGCGAAGAAATAAAAAAAACTGTATCTGATGCGAGTTTCTCAGTACAACATTCTTCAGACTTCTCGGGTAAGCTTGTATCCGGTAAGCTTTCCATGAATCAATAAAGCCATGTCTACCTTTGCTATTAGTTCTTCAAGTAACTTTCTGTAGCATTCCAACATCTTTAGCCAAAAATCAGTAACTACTCCAGTTGAGTTCTGAACAAGGACCTACACACATTAGAGTAATTACTGAAAGCCCACTTGATAGCGAAATTAAAACCACATAGCAAATAATATGCGGAAGTGGTTAGGTTTAATTTAAATTTTTTCAGACAACTTATGAAGGGCTGTTGCTACGACCAAAATATCATGTCTGATGCTTGTTTTATCATTAGAAAAAAAAATGAGGGGGCAGAAATATAACGAGTAATAATCACAAAAAATAGTTCCAGAAGAAAGCATCAAGCAACAAATAATTCATCTCAAACTCTGACATCAAATTTTTTTAAAACAACATCAATATTTGAGCCAAAGATCCTCACAATTGGAACTTAGAAACCACATAACTGTTGCACAAGTTAGAATAGAAGCTTCAACAATATTATTGTTTAAAGCTTACTTTCCTAAATAAGATGGCAATGCTTGCAACATATTGAAGATACTACAGTACTTTGTTCCAAGGCAGGTGCAAATCCTACATATCAAGCACATATCAATGCTAATCAAGCTGTACATACAATGTCAAAGCTCAACTGGAACAATGTTTGCAGCATACTAGTGTTTAATATACAAATAGATAAAACACAAAATGGTTGTAATAGTTCACAAGGACAGCTGTCTTTCTCTTATTAGTTATTTTAGAATAGTTAGGATTGCTTATGTAATAGCATATAAAGCCCTGTACTGTAACATTTCCATCAGTTAGTTATGAGAGCTAAGTTGTTTCTTCCTACGTTCCTTTTTTCATGTTCTTCCTCTGGGTTTTTTTCTGATGAATAGCTGAATATTGAATGGTCAGATTTGCAAACTTATCACAACAAAATGAAAATAGTCCACATAAACTATACAAATATATAAAGGAAGGGCATTTTTACCTTGACGATCTATATAAATCTAGGGACTGAAAATGACATGACACTGAACTATATACTTGCAGTTCACAGATATTCCTTCCTGGACCAAGATTGAAGATATTTACCTAACCACAGACCTTCGTAAGGAATTTTAAATACTCTTAATCTCGTATGAACAATCTAACCTTAAAAATGACCATCCAAAATACCCACATAAAAATATGCAAACTACTAGCAAAAGAGAAATTTTTGATGATTCAGAGTCCGGACAACAGCAAAATCTCAAAGATAACTCAATTGTCAATGTTGGAAAAAGAGAAGCAGATGCATACAAAATTATAATGTGACAACAATACATATAAAAAAGATAACTATTTAGCATCCAAAAAAAAAAAACTGAGCCACACTTTTCCAGTAAGCTCATACAAGAACACTAAAAAGAGTGAATCAGTGGATTCTGATAGGGAGTGTGTAACCTTTCCATACCAAAAAAATCAATGAGAATCATATTTTGATTAGTTGATTCTAATCGCTTTTAAGAGGATTCCAAAATAATGCATCAAGCATACAAATTAGAACAGTATGAATTAAAACGAAATTAATTATTTGCATAGTTCCTAACTCTAATACATGTATTCATCAAATATTCTTAGAATGTTCCCCCCCCCCCCAAAAAAAAAAAAAAAAGTTCTACTTCAGATAACTATAATATCCTTAGCTGTTACATATAACTTTGAAAAAAAAAAATATTTTGAATACGGAAAGGGGTTTAATGGAAAAAACAGTTACAGTCAACCTCAAAACGTTTTATGCCTAGAAGTTTTCACCCCACATCATAAGAGTTAGGTCCCGCTTTCTCCCTTATATTTAATGTTTTTTAAAAAAAAAATCTGTTCTATGTAATCCAATATTCCAAATATGCTACTGGCATTCAGAGATCAAGACTAAATTTCATGTATGGTTAAGATTCCTATATTTTCAACTTGCGCTAACATATTCAGTTCCATAGGGCATAACGCCTATAAAAATGACACACATGACACTACTTCTACAACTACTGGCTGGAAGAGGAAGACGCAGCCTAAAATCATTGCTCCCCTCCATGTGGATGCCCCAGATTTATGAATGCAAGTCAAAGGTCTTGGCAGCACGGGCCCCAAGAGGTATTTGTGTTATGTATATATATACCCAAACAGACCCTCCCACGTTAGTTTAAATTCAAAGGATCACAAAAAATTTACCCAATGAAATAGGTCCAAATTTTTTTATTGTCGCTTTAGGCCATTAAAAACTCAGGGCCGGCCCTGTGTCTATTTGGTATTCAGAGTCTCAACCCACAAGGAATTCTCTGTATTGATCACTTTCCCAACAAATTAGGACAGCAGGCTACGTTGTGATCTCTGCAAGTTCTAATGGAATGACCTCCCTGACTTTTCCTTTTTGTAACTGTGTCCAACTCATCAAGTGGACACCTTTCTTGTTATGATCACTGGACCAAAGCCATCTACAACTACAGTCTATCGCAAATATTTGAAGGGAACCACGGGGTTTGCATCAAATAGTTTGACAAATCAAACGTAATTTGGTGAATTAGGAGAGTCCTTCCCACAAGACTTGATGTGTAGGATATCCACACCCATGAGTGTGTGCTGAACTTTATCAAAGATAAAGGCATAGTTCTGTTTAGGTAAGTTGGAGTGGACCAAGAGCATATTCAGATTCAAGGAGTAAGAAGTTTGTAAGTAGTAATAATAATAATAATAATAATAATAATAATAATAACAATAAAAATAACAATAATAATAATAATAATAATTTGATAAGTGAAGTTATTAAAATTTATAGACACGTGTTCGCTACTTTCTACAACTATCCACCAAAAGAGAGACAGGGCTCGTAAAATCATCAACCCCAAGCGTGTTTTTCAGTTTTAAGAATAATTGCATGCTCTTAGTAAAGAATCCATAACCTTGTCCATCCACTGAAAGAGGGAGAGACAGCTCGTAAAATCATCAACCCTCAAAAATGCTCTTCAGTTTTGAATGCTAATTCCATGCTTTAGTAAAGTACCCATAACCTTGTCCTTTTAAATGGAAAAGTAAATCTATTTTAAGGAACTATAAGCACATGCAAATAATACAAAAAATTTAAAAAATTAAGGCACCATGAGAGCCAGGTAAACATAAATTAAGTTGGGACATGAGCTTATAAGTTACTTTTTCTAACTTTCAAGGTGAAAACTTTATGACTCAAACAAAGAGTTCAAAGACCAGTGCCAAAGAAAAAAGGACACTATTCTTATGTCTCATGTATAAGGTAAAGGATCCTACTTGTCTGAACCTATGTCTTATATCTAAGGTAAAGGGTCTCTTAGTGGTCCTACGATAATTACCACACCATAATAGTTAGTTTCCTTACAGCAGGTGCACAATAATTAGAAAAACATAACAGTAACCCCAAAGTTAAGTTCATCTAATAGAATACCTCATAGTGCATATGACAGAACCGCAGGCATTACTGCTTCTTTTTACTCTTTGGCTTAGAAGGAATTTTTCCATATGCCATAAGCCTTGATTGTGATAACTTATATGGAGCTTGACGATGCCTTCTCTTGCTACTTTTGGATAGACTGTTTATATCACCATTTGATTCCTCAGTATGTGGCTTATCATCATCTCTAGACTTCCTCTTACGGTTGTTCTGGGTATCTGATATCTCCTCTCCTTCAAGAATAGATTTGATCTTCAGTTTTTGGTTGTATATCTTAATACGAGGCACCTTCCATTCCTTCTCCCTGTAAGGGGCCAGCTTCTTCAAAGGAACATGTTGATTCAACTCCTTGTCATCCAACAATAGAACCTCCTTGGTATTGAGTCCATATCTTTTAGCATTAACAGGTCTGTACTTGAACCTTGTCTTCAAGTCCCCAATTGAATCTTCATAATCTAGTTTATAATACTCATCCAACTCTTTATGAAGAACCTCCTCCTCTAAATGAGACCTTTTACACTTTTTCTTCTTCTTACCCTCATCAGCAGCTATTACTTCTTCTTCTTCTTCTTCCTCCTCGTTATGTACCCTCTGTTTCAAGATCCTTTCTCTTGCAGCTTCAAACCCATCACCCGACCCATGCATATCATCCCAACCTTTTGGAAGTCCAAACAACTCATCTTCCTTATCAAAGTCCGGTTTTTCAAGTTCACCACCATCTTCATCTCTATCACTCCCAAACTCTGGGTTTACATCATTTGCCTCATAGTAATCATCATCAAAAGCTTCTTTCATCTTTCTATCATATTCCTCCGGATCAAATTCCTCCTCCAAATCATCCGCATCAAACCGCCAAACCCCGTCTTCTTCAATCCCTGCAGTCTTTCTAATCTTCCTAAGCTTCTCATTGATCTCTTTCTTCTTCAAATTCTTCAAATGCTTCAACTCCTCCTTCCTCTCAAACTCTGCCCGCGCCATTCTCTCCTCCTTCCTCTCCCTCTGCAACTTTCTCGCATTCGTCTTCTTCCTCACCGACCCCTCCACAACCCTTGAGTGTCCCATAACCCTATCCCCCGGATTCTCCTCAAACCTAAAATTAAATTCCCTCTCATAATCCTCTTGCCTTTCAACCTCTTCCTCATCCTCCGAAACATCTATATCTTCCTCATCCAACACCTTCCCACCACTATCACCCTTATCCAACCACATTTTATTCCTAAAATAATCCTTCAGAAACATTGAATTCTCGTCCAATTTCTCTTCATTCCCAAAATATTCATCCAACTTCTTATCAACCTCTCCCGCGTCATCCTCATCCTCCCCATCCTCCATCCCATTATTCGCACTCTCTTTCACCTTAAACAACTCTTCCCCGTTATCATCCCCATTTAAATCCGTCTCGACAGCCTCAAAAAACGCCTTCCGTAACTCCTCTTGCTCTTCAGAATAACTCTTAACACCCTTCAAATCCTCCTCTTCTTCTTCTCTATCATCAAACTCCGGCCCCTCCTCAATCAAATGTTTTGCCGTCACATCTTTCAAATACATTGGCTTCTCTTTCTTCTTACCCTTTTTCTCCATTTTCCCAATCTCGTCTTCAGATTCAGACTCAAATAACTTAGCTTCTTTGTTTTTCAAAACTGGGTCTTTATTTTTTACCTTAAGCAACGCATTGAAGAACTCCAAATCTTTCTTACCATCGTCTTCCGAGAATTCATCCGATGATTCTTCGCTGTCGGAATCTTCTGAATCGTCGATAACCCCTTTCTTCTTGAGCTCGTCTAATCGCTGCAAATCCTCGCGTTTCTTGTTGTGCTCGTAACGGCGAGCAAATTCTTTGTTGATTTCGATCTTGGATATATCGTTTGATTCGTCCGAGGAGCCATCGCTATCGCCAAACAGCCTCAACACCATAGTAGAGTTTATGGGAGCTTGATTGTAGTTGCTACGAGTTGGGGTTTTGGAAATAAGTTACCAGGACTTGGCTTTAAACACTTAACAATTGTTTGGGTTTTTAGGGTCTGGCTCGACAAATAGGGTATCTCTAATCTATTCGTTCCATCATATAATAGTTTTTTCATACAGAATTTATATTGTTCGTATTTAACTCTTAAATCCTGGGGAAGTTTATATATACTTAGAGGCCGGATCAGGTCCGGACTTTTAGACCGAACCAAAATTTGAATTTTTTTTAAAAAAAATAAAAATAAAAATTATGGAATTTGAATTTTTACATAATATAATATTTTTTGTGTGATTTGGATATATGTAACAAAACATGTGTACAGTCTGTACAGACTGTACATACATATTTTATTGTGTGTATTCAAATCACATCCAAACCACTGTATTATGAAAAAATTCCAGTTTCATAAAATATTAACTTTTTTTAGTTGTTTTAAAAAAAAAAAAAGGTCCGAATTTTACTCCCGTACGGGAGTCCGGACCTGATTAGTTTTCTATATATATATATATATTAATGGATCCCTTAAATGATTTGGTTACTCTTACTTCACTAGGGCTCAGATTTGAGTCATAAAATGTATAGAGTTGAATCCAACAATATGATCTGAGTATCAATAGAAAATTATAATTTGAGGAGGTTCGAGTAATTTATCAAATTTTAAAATTTGCTCATATTTGACTCATTTATATTTCGAATCGAGTGAATACGAATCAAACCCGAATTATTTGCTCATTTTACAGCCTTACTCTTCAGTATATACTTCATCTCGAAAGCAAAAAAAAATTATACATTTGTTTATCGTTTTGAGAACGATTAAAGTATTATTTATCCATATAATTGATAACAAAAAAATTAACATAAACATTCGTAATATATATCATATTCCAACTCAATTCTAGTGGTGACATGATTAGAACCATGTTCACTTGCATAAATAATAATCGGCATCATGTAACGCTCTTTCCCTTTGGAAAAATATAGGATTATTATTATTTTTTTTAAAAGTCAATTTAAGATATTTTAAATTAAAAATTAATATAAATTTATTTAATTTTAGTCAATACAACGATAAATATTGTAAATTATCCAAAAATAATATTCAATTAACATTTATTATTTCATAATTTTTAATAAATCATCTCAATTTTGAGTTACAAATATCTCAAATCGATTTTAAAAAACAACAATAATATTATAATTTAGAATAAAAAACTGATATTTTCACACCACTTTCTAATATTTACACACGTATGACACACATATTAGCCAATAAAAAATTTAATATATCAACTAATATATAGACCCCACGTGAAAATATCAATTTTCTTAGATATATTATCATTAAAAGGCATGAAAAGTGGGAGAGGGAGGGCACCTTGAATTGTCCAAATGAATGCTGCCCAGATTGAAGGAAATTAGGTAATTAAGCAACCAATTTCTCATAGAACACTTAATCAGCATATTTCCTGCTGCTTGAAGTCTATATTTTTTCATTTTTAAGATTAAAACTCATTGATTGAATACACGAGGAAGAGCAAGCAGGAGGGGAATAGGGAAAGTTCATTGAATTGTTCAAGCAGAGGCAGCCCAGATATTAGGAAATTCCAGTAATTAAGCAAACAATTTCTTGACAAGAATGGAACTCCATGATTTTGAAACTGGTTTTCTAAATGCATACAGCGACGCGCAACTCATCAGCAAATTTGACATAAATCTATTGCTTGCTTTGCTGCCTGGCCCAATGAGTCCACATTCCGGGATTCGCATCAGTTCTCTTCATCTACCAAAATGGTGGACTCGTTGCCAACACCAACATCAATCAAGGAAGCCATATCATCATCAAGCAATGTCGGCAATGGGGAACCCTGCAAATTGAAATAAATCTTTTTTACCCAGACGCTAATGCAATAATAATTACTCTTTTACGTCCAAAAAACTACACTGGTTCTTTCTTCAACTGCCCCAGGCAATTTAGAAGAAACTAGGTGAAATGGGAAACAGTATTCAAAGATTGACCAACAAAATTGTTAATCAGATTAGCAGTACATCAGAATGACCACTAGATGCAGCAGTTTTCTACAGTCATACACCAAAGTCGTCACAATTTCAGAGTCAAATTTTTTTATCACTAGCTATAAGATGTTAATGCTAACCTCTTCTTGAAGAAACAGTATAGGCTTGACGGACTTCAACTTGAAAAAACTCTCGCAAAGAATCTTCAGCTTTCCCACCTAAATACAGAATATATATATATATATATATATATATATATATATATATATATATATATATATATTTGTATGAGCATAAATTTGAAAACACAACCAGAATGAGACATGCTTGGAGAAAATACGCATATTACCGTGGTGGTCGCTGGAAGCTTCTTTGTCATTGGGGGCTTTTCACCAATTGATGCTCCAACACACTTCAAAGTGACGGCTGAATAAAGCATATCAAATAAGAGCAACATTTATACCATTAGTCTTTGAAAAGCTAATTGCAAAAGTTAAGTACATACAAATAAGCCCTGAAGCCATTTTCTGATGGCCTGCTGCTCCATTTGATGGCCTTTCGTCCTCAATTCCATGAAATACTTTAAGCTCAGAGAACCTGCAGACATGTTAAAAGACGTAAGAAGTGGACAATCGTCAATATTTGTTTTTTATTGAATGTAAAGACAAACACAGATATTTTAAGGTTCACCTTCCTAAACTAAAAAATGTTAATGGAATTAGCTATACCAAGTCACCCGAACCTAGAAAAGTCTGAAAGCAAGTACCAAGCAGGCAAAAAAAATATTACTATGCTTTAGGCGGCACCAACAGGTCCACCTAGGACTAGGAAATCTACAGTGCCAAAAACAAACTTTATTCCAGCCCTATGTGATTGGTTAGGAAGATGAAATATACTCCCTATGTTCCACAAAAAGAAATCCATGTGCAAAATTTGCAAACATTAAGGCTGTATTTTCGTTGTGTTTACCCTTGAAATAGAAAATTGTAAGTTTAATAGTGATGGCATGATAATGAAATTATGATGGCAAGCTCTAGGAAATTGTGTCATTTTATACTACTATCAATAAAAAAGAGGACTCTTTGTGGAACATATTTTTTTATGCAAATGAGACTCTTTTTGTGGAAAAGAGGGAGTAATATTTTGCTTGGTGCCATTTGCCAACCTGTGAGCCCACCAAGAGGTAATGTCAAAATTCCTTAATGGTGTGCCATGCATTATTTATATCTATTCAGCAGTAAAATTGCTCCCCTCAAAATAACTTCCTGTAAAAAATTCCTATTATACAAAAAATAAGAACATGAAGAAATATTTAACATGATCAAATTACCTGGGATGCACCTGCTTTATTTCTTCCAGGTTGCCATGGAACTTCAACATCACTAAGCGTACATAACTGCAAGGAAGATTGCTGGGGTTAGTAGTTACCTGAATGGGGTTTGGAAACTGAACTCAGTTCTTGCTTTTGAAAATGGGAAAACAAGTTTAGCAAACAAAAGACACTGACACAATAGCCAAGGAGATAACATTCAAGTGTTGGAGAAAACTAAGCAGCATGCTTAAAACTACATTTGTTACTTGTAAAAATAAAGGCAACCTACATCAGTTATTTGAGTTCTCATCATCTTATTTCTCCCATTTTTTTCTCTTCTTTTCATTCTCCTTGTAAGTTTATCATCGACATTTATTGTTGTTATCATGTATAGCTCTGTAGTGTGTTGCTCAACATGTCTAGAATAATCAAGTCAAATGCAGATTCCGTACTCTCAGTAGACAAAGTCCATGGAAAGTATTAAGTCACTTCACATTATGGCATTGTGGAGCTTGGAAGTAAAGTAGATGCCCAACACATTTCATGCAACCTTGAAGTGTGAATGAACATGGATAACGGATAACCTCCCATTAATAACTAATACATGGTAACCGTGATTAATTTATCAAGTTTGTAAAAGGTTTGGACGGTTTCTTTTCTTGAATAAAATAATATTCTTTTATCTTAAATTAAAATTCAAAAGAAAAATCGCTGGTGCAAGTTCTCACACTTATTGAGAAAGAGGTTTGCCAACAGAAAGAAGCATGGCACCTCCACCAACCACAGACAGAGTAGTTCACATGAAATAGACTAGGCAACGCAAGAAGGCCTCTGACAATTGTTGAAATACCTTGAATTTGGTTAAGAAACCCAATTCATCTGTTCCTCAAAATTCCCTAAATTATCTGTAATTTACACCTGCCAAGATCTGTAGACCACCCTTTCAATACTAGAAATTCTGATAAATACCATTATACCAGAGTATTAGCTTATCAAGTCTACTTAATTCACAACTTCTACCCCTTTCGACCAACTTAATAAGCCATCTTAAAGATTTAGCATATCAAATAAACTCTTAATCAAAGAACACCAAATTAATAAGCACCAAAATGAGCTTTTTACTGTTGCCTTAGGCTTTATTTCAGATAGATAAACTTGACCCCAAGTGCGTACATTCGATCTTGGGTTTCTTCCTTCAAGGCATGGTCACTTCACACAACATTTCAGGATCTAAATTAGGTATTTAGGTTAAGTCATAATCACTAGGAGGTTGGCTTTTGCACTTTCCTACATCACCTCTAGAAAAGCCAGTGTTGCCTAATTAAAGTTAATTGTTACCTAATCTCTATTAAATTATAGGACATGGACATTATGTTATGATCGAAAACCAAATGTTGCAAACAATAAATTGACCTGTAGAGTTATAAGATCAACAAGCCAGAAACTATTTAAAACAACAGAAGCCTTGAGAGAAAATCAAAAAGTTCATGATACAGATTGCACAGATAGCATATGTGGGAGTCTAAAAGGCCTCCAAAATACAAGTGGCTGTCTACATCAAAATATATGCCTGCATAAGAATATCATTTCAAGCCTGAATTAATATGAAAGCACAAGAAATAAAAAAAGTACCGAATCTCAGAGTCCTTCCTTTCTCTAGGGCTAACCTGAAATATGCAGAAAACAAAGATACATCAACTTCTATTTACCTTAGAGAGCAATATAAGTGGCCCCCAATATAGTTTCAAAAATTTACCTCACTCCCGTTCAAAATTTGAACTTTTGCTAAACGAGCAATCAAAATGAATCTTGAGATGCCGCCTTTCCCTGGCTCAGTTACTGGATTCTCAGAAATCCTTATATCCTTGTCAAATAAGAACAACAACCAGCAAAGAGCCCATTGATCAATGATGAAATCTACTCGGACGAAAGAAGGGGAAAAAACTCCTCTCCAATCTCTACCCCCAACACACACAAAGTTTATACGAAGCTTTAGAGGAGGAAGCCTGGAGTAAGCTGATGTTAGACAGTTATCTCTTGCCATTAGTATCAGTTGTCACACATGGTAGGGTGGCTCAGGCCTATATTTATTTGTGTTCACTATCCAAACAAATGTTCTTCCATATATATATATATATATATATATATATATATATATATATTGATAAGTTCCCAATCTTCAATATAATTCTTTTACTTGTAAAAATGCTTCAATGCCCTTGCCTATTTTATCTCATCTAGTATAAAGAATTAAAGATAGTCAGGTTATTTTGATAACCAACATAATCAACTTTGGCAATCACAAAAGCTTACAGCAAAGCTCCACCAAAGTTGCACAATAGAAACAGTAAGGGGCAAATAATTTGAAACTTGAATTGTATAGTTTAGCAATAAACAAATGATGCCTTACCACTAATCGAGGAAAACAGTTAAGCGAGTCAATAGAAGCCAGATCCCCAATGTTATTGCCTCCTGGAAATGTATGGAATAAGTTATTAGTTGTTATAACTCAATACAACAACCAGAACCAAGTTTCATAGAAGAAAGAAGTATTATAATTACCTAGAAGAAGGCAACGCAAATTTTGGAAAGGCACGTAACTTTTCTCAACTGATTCATAACCACCGAGCAGTTTATGTATTGCATCAGTATCGGGGTACCGTATGTAGTTTAAATTATTCTTGTTCAGATGAAGTTGCTCCAAACTGAATGCAGAAAGCACATTTTATTAACTCAAAAATATAAGAATAACTGGCAAGCAAGAAGACATTTCTTTCAGATACCTTTGTAGCTGAGAAAGCTTCACGATTTCATTCCAATCAGTTAGACAGTTATCCTCCAAATTGAGAAGCCGCAGAGAATTAAATCCTTGGGCGGTTGTGGAAGACGTTGTCTAAAAAAATATTTTATACATTAGATAATGTAAAAACAAATTATACAGCAAAATATCACATATAACAATATGACCATACACAGGAAAGCGTCTACAAACAGAATATTTGAGATCAGATTCCTTGCTGCAAATATCACAAAATTTTCTTCAACTTATATTTTGCATCAGATTTTTGAGATCAGATTTCTTACTAATACTAAACCTATTAGGACTTGACTCTTTAAAAAAAATATTCTTTTCACAATTATAAAAAGTTCAATGTTTGATTCGCTTATTTGGTCAAAATAATCAGATTTGGAGAAAATCTCAAAAAGGCAGGGGGTTTATATTTCAAAATTTTATAAGTACATATTATCTGGTAATATAAATTACATGAAAAAAAATTAAAATTAAACTTCCTAGGCTACAAACCATAACATACTTCATAGCTTTCAAATAGGAATTGAATACGTCGCTGTCCGCCTAAAAGAAATTTATCATTTATGACTACTAAAGAAAGTGTAAAGACCTTTATTTCCCTCAGTCTGTTTCCCATCAGATGTAGCTCTTCAATTACCGGAAGTGATTCTTGAAGTACTTCAACCTGCAAGTTTGACTAAGTAACTATTAATCTAATATTATCTAAAGTAAATAAAGGAAGACATGAACAAAACATGATGGTTTACGTGCTCCCAGTTTAAGCCAGTATTGTTCAAAACTAAAATGTGAATGTTCTTCAGTTGGGGCAATCCAATGAGATCATGTGACATTATATTGTAGGATAGGTTCAGAGCTGTAAGAGCTGGTAACTCGTTGCAGATGGTGCCAACATCCTACAAGAAAACAAAAACCCAACAAGAGAGTGGTTATCCAGCTTCTAGCAGCTAAAGTTCACAAAACCAGTTTGAAAGAAGCATACACGCGCATGAGTCATGCAGATATGAGATAACCAATTACATAGGAGTATGCTTTACAAGCAAGAGTCAACCATCCACTGGCATGAATTGTAAAATTTCTCAAAGTAGAGAACATCCTGTTATATCTTTTTTCTTTTTTTTTGGGTACTATTAATTCATTACAAAACCACATTGGGGAGGGGGATTTGAACCCAGGTCTTTACTATAGCAAAGCCTGGTGATACCATCCAAGCCAATGCTTGGTGGTAACATCCTGTTATTTCAATTACTGTAACAAGATATTTGCCTTTTATATTTTTATCATAGAAAAAAAAAATTTGCATTTTCAACAAACATGATTACTACATATGCGAGTTTTTAAAATCTGAATTCAAGTATATAGTTCATACTTTTAGCCTACGTAGTTATATATGAATGTTTATTCACCACACAAAATCTAGAACTGTATTTCACATGTTATAAAAACACGCACACTTGCAGCCGTTTCTAATAATCAACTTTTTGTACCAAAAAATAAATATGTAAAAACAATGAAGTAAAATTGCTAATGCGTCAGGACTTCAAACAAAATTGCACAGTTTACCCAGGCCACAGATTAACAGGACAAAATCAAAATACTTTAATCACGTCCAAGGAACAACTGAGCAAAAGAGATATATAAAATACAATAACAAAAAAACATATATAACAAAAGAATCAAACAGAAAGGCAACTTCCCCAAGGGAAGAAAATAACTTTTGCATTCATAAATTCTAAACTGATTCCAAGTTAAGATTAAATAAACCCAAGAGTTTGCTCAAGTGGCAGCGTGCATCATAATAGGTGTCTCTAATAGGTACAGGTTATTGGTTCAAAACTTCATAGTGTACCTTGTGGACAGGATTTACCATATAAATGCACCTCTACAATATTATAAAAAAATTGGTCCCAAAAATGGTAATGGTGTTCCCATTAAAATTAAAATATATATATATAAAATATAGAACAAAAAGGTGAAGGTTATATATTATATAAGCAGAATACATATTATTTGCAAAAGCAACTACTTGATACATATAAAATTTAATAAGTAGAATCTTCACTTTCATATACTTGAAGTTGAAAATGATGTGAAATATCTTCAGTTAAATATGATTGAATTCAACTACTAATGCACCATGATGGAACATGTATTCATTTGCAGCACAGAAACATACTTTCCATTCTGAAAGCAGATTTCCGGTCAAATCAAGCTCCTTCAGATCTGCAATTGACAGAAGCACCAAATGTAACCAACACTGAGAATCATCTAGCAACTCAAAATAAGGCCAACAATAGTGTTTAAGTCACTAAAGATGATTGGAACAAGATTTTATAAGAGGACATGTTGAAACACAAAACGGAATAGGGAAAATTGATCAGCAATATGATATCCAGCATTTCTTTTGTTTAGTAAAACAATAATTGTAACAGAGATGAAATTAGATTCTCAGGTTGTTGTACCGCTAATTTTAAGTTTTGAATATCAGCCAAGTATGCACAAGAATGTAGTGTGCTAATTGATGTGGATTCAACAGAACTAGGTTTACAATACTTGTCATAGAGGGTTTAGTAGGTCTAGGAATCTAGTCCAAGAGTGTATCATACTATCATCCACGATTTGACATCATCAGTTCATCACAACCAAATTTGAAGATCCTTTAACAGCGCAAACTAATAAAAACATAGACATCTCCAGAAATAGTGAATGATGGGTGTCACAATGAAATTGTAAGAAGACAAGTTGAATGAAAAAGGCAATTAGCTAACTTGGCACAGCGGCACTGATTTGAGAAGGAGGTCCAGAAGAGCTAACTCCTAAATAGTACAGTGATGCACTTATCAACTCGTCAAATCGATTCAGCTTGTCTTGAATTTTATCTTTGCCCAAGAGCTGGACAGATACTCTTTTGTTGCTTGCAGAAAAGACGTACATTTCATCTGCAACAGAACAAGGCATGATATTCAGATATGTCAAGATTCATTAACTTATGATATCTACACTAAGGAAAGTCAGAAGAAAAAAGACCATAGCAAAACATGCTGTAGAAAAAATCAGACACTGAAAAGCGAAAGGTCCAAAAAATCACACCCTCTAATTTTCAAGGCAATGGCTAGAATTTTAATGCATGTAACTCAAATTTAATTGTAGCAAGAATTAGATGAGTAATAGAATTATCCAGCAATCAACGATCATGCCAAAGACCCCGAGCTTCAACCAAATTTTAGAACCACTACCAATTCAATGCATGTGATCGAAAAAGCTTAATGCTTTAAAACATTACAATCCTCATCATATACAAAAAAGGCATACTCTAACATAATCCGCCGTTACATATGCATTATATATAGAGTGGGTTATCGGAGACAATCTAACATAATCCGCCGTTAGTACTTACTAAAAAGGCATACTCTATCATCATATTCAAATTACAAATTGTTATTTGAGGTGCCAAATTATGAGACTTTGGAACTTTATTTGTACATATACACCGCAGAAAGAACCCCCTTATCCCAATATGTACCCCCACCCCCAAAAAAAAACTCAACCAAAGGAACAAGTGTCAATAACAAACTGTCATGATTGTCCTAATTTATCCACTTTAAACACCATTTAACCTCTTACCATCACTTCTATTATCGGGTATACTGTATATACTATATAGACTTTGTCATACTAAAAGTCTAAAACTAATAATCTATTATATCCTAGATATGAAAGATAAACCTCACAAAATAGAAAATATATATTTAAAGTCAACTCTATGGAACTTTCTAATTATCCCATTGATTTACTTTTCTTATATTCATGATTCCACTTTGTTTCCCCTAAAACTAATAATAATCTTTATACATAAGAAGTTTGTATTTTTTTAGACTTTTCAAAACCACAATAACCCCAGACTCCAAATAAACAATCAAGTTCAGTCTTGGTGAAAATTAACTCACTAGTGTAATGTTCAAACAACATGTATATGTTAATGTCAACTGAGATACAGTAAATACCTTCTTCTTCTTTAGTAGAAATGGACCGGTACCGGAGTTCGAGAGCCTGTAATAAAGTAATGCCGGAGCTCAAATTTTGTGGGCGGACAAAAGAAGCTGAATTTGGGGATTTAGCTTGGAAATAGCGAACCCCATTAATGGATCCATCGTGCTTGCCATCTCCATCATTGTCCCAATCGATGCCCACCCAGTTCCCGGAATAGCCTTCCACTAATCCAACATACTTCACTGTCCCGATTCGCCGGCAGTCTCCGGCCGAGTGGACTCGCTTCCCGATATTGAAATCGGGCGAGTTAGGGGAGCTTTGCATTCTCAGAGTACCGACGAATTTCAAATGTATTCCAAATATTTTAACAGACTTGGGAAAGCTTTGTTCGGCGTGAAAAAATCGTAATGGATTTGAAAGGTAAATTTAAGCTCTGTTTCTAAGTTTTAAAATAACGTAAAAGAAAAAAACATCAATTTAAGTTTTTTTTTTTAATTTTTATGTTTTTGAGTTTTTTAATAAACGGAAAAGAAAAGAAATAAATAGAAAATTTAGTCACTTTTTTTGTTAAAGTTTTCTGTCTAAAATTGGCGACGGAAAAGAAATTAGAATAAGTAATATTTTTATAATTCTCATATTATCCTCAACTTTTAATATAATAAATTTTAAATTATAACTCATGTCTTCAATTTTAAATTTTAAATTCTTTTCTATTAAAAACTCATAAACAACACAAAGGAAAACTTCAAATTTTCTATTTTTTTTTTCTGCTCTAATTTAAGTTTTCTATTCTTTTCTTTTATATTGAAAATTCAGAAACAGAGAGTTAGGGAGCTGATATTTCGGCACGTAACCCGTAGGGCCCTGCTCGACTAAACCAAAGTTGCTGAGAAAGTTAAAAAATTGGTGTTCCTACTTTTTTTTGTTTAATTTGAATGAATACGAGTTATTAAATTTGTAGAATCTCCCTTTAATCCTACTTGTATGTGTTTGTATGTGTGTGAGTTATAGTGCACACAATTTGTATATTTAGCCGTCATTATAATGTCTTGATTTTAAATAAAAGTGCAATCCGTTGTTCAAACTAGTCCGTGGGCTACCAACTACTAGTATTTAATAAATACAACTATCTTCTAAAAATTCTAATTAAATATTCTAACATTTAATAATATAATATAATAAATTACTATTATTTATATCGTCCGTACTTAGCACGGGGTCACTTGAATCCTTAACCTAGTTTCGCTTCCTCTTATTAATTTCGGTTTATTTTTTAAAATTAAATAAGAACTTTTGTTTTACAATATCTAAAAGCTCCAATTAAGTTCTTTTAAAAGCATAAGCTTGGTTTCATCAATTTTAGTTTCATAAATTTTTGGTTCAATCTGTTGCTTTTCTATCGAGATTAGTATAAGTATTATCCAAATTTGTAAAGTATTTTAAAAAAAAATACAACCTATTAGGAAAAATGAAGATATCTTTTGTTTTATATCTCTAGGAAAAAAATTCTAAAAGAATTTTTACTTTCGATTCTACCAATTTTATTACAAACTTTTTTATCACAATTTTATATAAGATAATATATCTTAAAATTTCTGTAGGATAATTTAATTATTAAAATTTTATTAAGATATCGAAAAATCTATTTACATATCTCATGATCTATTATATTAATATCAATCGTTAATTTTATTATTAAATTAATGTCCAAACAAAATTAAATTCATTAAAACTTGAAATTTTACCAAATCACACGATTAGTTGTATTAATAATATGTGAATTTTTATAAAATATAATAACTGTAAAATTAGTTGAAGATTATAATAGATTTTTTACTAATTAATATTGTCATAACTAAATTAAAACTTATTAAAAGCTTGATTTCATACTTCTATTCGGATTAGAATTTCAAGACATTTTTGTCAATATAAATACTGAATATAGAATTTCATTGCAAATTTAAATAAAATTAAAATAATTATTTTTAATAATTATAACTAAATAAATATGCACTCCATTCAAATGTTTAGCTTGATGAAGCAACCTATGATTCAAATATTTATTATTTAAATAAATATTTAATAATTTAGTAACTACAATTATCTTTTCAAAATTCTAATTCCATATTTTATTTAATAATATAATAAATTATTATTATCCATGCTGCCCTCAACTGGATTAGTCAGCTTGTTGTATCCCCAATCTGTGAATACTTTTTATCTTCATTTTATTTTAGGAATGGTTAGAACAAATTTTAAGTTAATTATCTATTTGCTTAGCCGAAACTCCATTTCTATAATATGTAATGGAGATCCCAATTGGTTTCCAATACTTGTTTTACAAGTGAATAAAGTCTTCTTTTTTCCAAACACTTAATTTACAAGGAAAACTACCTTTAATTTCTTTTCCAAGAATTCTTATTTACCACCCCCATCCAAATTTTTCCTACATTGGATCAAGCATGTCATGTTACCAAACACATTAATTCACAAGTTAGCTAGCTAGCTAGCTTAATGCATACTCAAAAACACATTCCATGTGCTTCATCATTATGCACCCAAAATTTTAAATTTAAGATGTGTTATGTCTTTACCACACAATTGAAACCACATTTTCTGATTAAATTAACTAATTTTATAATTAAAAATTAAGCATATTTATTTATATTTTTAAACTCGTGAAAATCAGAGGTAGTAATAAATTCGGTATATATTCTTATGGTTATATTTTTTCCACTTATATATTTATAAAAAAAACATAGGATAGATTTTGATTATATAATGATCATTTTGATTGAAAAAAAGTCAAACTAAGCCAAGTATTAATGAAGACTAGATTAGTAATTTGCCTGAATTCTTTCAATTAACCTCCAACTAAGATTTTTGTGGGTAAGAGAGTCGTACCTTGTTAGGATTAGGGTTTTGTATTGGCTGAGAAGAAGAGAAATCCACGAAGAGTACGGAATTAATTGATGAATTAAAGAGGGAAGAAAAACAGGGTAGCAAGGATTCAGAGAGCCATTGTGACGCCCCCAAAATAGGTCCATTCCATCCAACCCATTCTGAGTCGCCAAATACATGGTACAGAAATAACTACAACTTTATTATTACAACATATAAAGCGTGAGTTTAAATACGAGATATTGCCATCTGCACAATATCCACACGCAAATAAATCCCCATCATAATTATTGATACATTATTTTATAAAAATGGTGAGGACTACTAAACAACTCTCTACAGAACCTTCATTCCATACCCCACTAAGTACTGCCATTCTCGTCTCCCGAGAAGAAAAATGGAACAAAAAGGAAAAGGGTGAGCTCAACTAGCCCAAGAAAAGAATATTATGACTAAGATAATATACAACAAATTACTAGTTAGTCTTCAACAGGAAAAATCTAATAGAATACAATAGATGACAAATTTTAAATCAATATTCGCAATGAAATAATAATTCATTAGAAGAATTAAGTAGAGAATGCAAACTACTATCTTCTATGTATGAATTTAAAAGTTCATCGTCTATCTTTTATCCCTGTAACATCAATCGATATACATCTAGAATCAAATATTCATCTCTTGCACTACTGGGCCAAAGATATTCATCAATCGGTCGTGTTCATCTCAACACTGCTCATCTTTGCACTACTGGCCAAAGATATTCTTCGAAATCATTCATCTTTGCACTACAAAGCCAAAGATATTCAATAATATCATCATTTAAGACCGAGGATGATGAAAAATATTTTAAAAAAACGAATCCAAAGAAACAAAATGACAAGGATTAAGAATTAAGGATTCGTACTTTGTTTTATCCATGTCCAAAAATACCTCAAAAATAATCATAGTGGTGTAAAATTCAAGAATGATCAAAACATGGATCTGATCAAAGCTAGTATCCATAATAGATATTTTAGACAAAAAGAAGAAATTTCATTTTTCTATGAATAAAAGTTGTGATTCGTGAATAGTCTTAGTATCGTGAATAATAATCAGACACCAAAAGATAGAAATTTCACAAAAAAATCTTCACACTTCATCTAACAAAGGGTATTACATGCCAGTAGTAGTACTAGTAACTCATGTGAATAAAAGTTAACTCATAAATAGTAACTAAGTAACTAGTAACTCTATAGAATAATTCGTAACCCCAGGCCTACATGAAAAAGTTCCAAATTTGATAAAAAGTTACGTCTGGTAAAGCTATACGCCTCTTACATTTGGTAGGAGATTGAATATCGCAATTCTCTTATTGAAATATGCGGCGTAACAAAATACTCTTCTTCTTTCTCTCTTATTCTCTATATTTTTCTCTCTATAGCTTGAATGAATTGTGAAAATAATGAAGCCCTAGGCCTCTATTTATAGAAGATTTCTAGCTTAGCTTTTCTTTCTGTGAAAAGGCAAGTGGCTTATTACGTTTAATCGGTTCGACGCTTTGTAATGTGAAACGACAAGTGGTTCGACAGCCGTAATGTGAAACGACAAGTGGTTCGACGTCTGGTAAAGGTAATTACTATTAACGGTAAATAATATTATCGACGAAATACTATTCACAAGGGTAATTACTATCGAAGGTAATTACTATCGACGAAGGTAAATACTATTCACAAGGGTAATTACTATCGACGGTGAAGGTAATTACTATTGATTTAAGGTAAATACTATTCACAAGGGTAATTACTATCGATTTAAGTAATTACTATCGAGACGAAGGTAAATACTATCGAAAGGTAAATACTATTCACAAGGGTAATTACTATCGACGAAGGTAATTACTATTGATTGAAAGGTAAATACTATTCACAAGGGTAATTACTATTGGCGAAGGTAATTACTATTATTGAAGGTAAATACTATTCACAAGGGTAATTACTATTGATTGAAGGTAATTACTATCGACGAAGGTAAATCTTATTGACGAAGAGACTCTTAGATGATGACATATGAGCCCCCATAAAATAATCAAACTTACCACAAATCATTTTTTTTTCATCAACACATATTTAATCTTTCAACAATTATTAATCATTTATAACTTGTCGTCTCAATTATTGATTTAATACTATAACATATTATATGAGGATGATCTTGTGACAATAATTGAATCGATAATATAAGAAATATGATGCGACCAATTCTTGAAGAATAATTGAGCATAGGTGAGTGACTTCTCACGTAAGCATCAATAATCAATCTGAGTGTACTACTACGAACCACGCGTATTCGTTATTTTTTTACCACCGGTAGTTCAACAGCTTTAACGGTAACACCTCCGTAGTTATTTTTATAAAATATTTTGTCGCTTTCTCAATCCGACAATAATTACATTATGGGGGGTCCACAATGATTGAGCCATTGTATTTAATATTCCTAACAAAAGAATATTCCCGACCAAACGAATATTTTATAACAACTTTGCATACTTTGCAAAATTTATAAATATTACCCACAACTATAACATTATATCAAATTTATTCCATAATATTCAAAATAATATTTATAGAAAAATTCATCTTTATTTATAAAAGTCGGGGTCTTACAAGTTCCAACTAATATTTCAAAGATAATGATATTGAAGAAATAATATCATTTGAGAAGAAAATAACATCCCTTACCTCGAAAAGACAAGATTTCTAATTGAAACATCTGATATAGGCTATGAATTGAACTTGCAAAGTATAGCAATACTCAAAGTATACTCAAAATACTCACAAGAATACGCTCGATAATATAGAGAGAAAAACTTGATTTACGGTGTGATTTTCAATTCTAACCCAAGACCCTATTTATAGGAAAATGCTTGAAACACCAAAGCGAAAAATTTAATATAATAATATATTTATAAAAATTTGTCTACGCCAACCTTTGAGAATATGAAATCAAGAACCTAACACGTGTAAAATGAGGCTCATACATCTAAAAAACGTTTTTGTTAATTAAAACAATTAAAACTTCCAAAATAAATTATCTCTAACTTTGGAACTTCAATAATTCATAATAAATAGCTCTTTTATCGGAAAAATTCAAAACTAGTGACTTTCCATAGGAAATTCCATTATCTACAACTTTGCGTAAGGAAGTTTTTCCAAATTCCAAATGTAAATTAACCGAAATCCACAAACCAAGCGATTTTACAGCTATAATCAAATTTCACCAATTAATGGGGTCCACCGCACATGTTTAACATGTTTTAAACATTTATTGCAACAAAGATACTCTTCCTCCTCGTATACTCATATATCCCACATTCGTAGTAAAAAAATCACCATTATTATATTATTAAAATATAATAATATATTTAAATGAATTATTTTATCGAAAAAGATAAAATTTCAATTTTTAACAATTGTCACATTAAAATTTTCTCCATCTATATCCACATAAAATCAATATTTTCCTTATCATATAAATCAATAATTAATTATTCACAAATAATATTACAGAATCACAATCTTGTGCGCCGCTTCCAGAAGAGGGGCTTTCGATAAGAATTTCTCTTCTTGGCGGCGTAATTAGGTGACCAAACCTCTCCTTAGACATAACTTTCTAGACATTGCCAATAATGTTATCTAATAATATTATTCGGATAATATGAATTATTGCTTCGATAATGAAAATATATGTGTAATGACAATTATTGAAACAACAACAATATAAAATATCAACGCACTAATTATTAAATAAATAAAATCTTTGAGCGATAATTACCGTAACCATTATTGAGTAGTGTCTTCTTCACGTAAGAATCAATAATTGGTGCAATCTGCAGTATCTTCTTGTGTTTTTAACCAAAAGTATTTTAACAAGATTAATAACGAATAACCACTACTGTAGTTATTTTTAAACCACTTATATTTGTGCTTTCTTCATCCAATCGCTTTCCGTTATGGGGCCCACAAAATCTTTACATGGTCGTGCGAATATTCCCAAACGTGCAAGAATATTCCACGACCAAACGAATATTCCCGACAACAATGAATATTTTATAACCACTTGCTTATTTTGAAATATTTATGTATTTTACCCATAACTATTCACATTAATCAAATCAACCCTTACTATTTTAAAATAATAAATAGAAAAATTAAATTTCATTAATAATAAGTTGGGGTCTTACAACCTCCCTCTTTATGAAATTTAAGTCCTCGAAATTGACGTCACGTTACACAGTGTTTGAAAAGGTGAGGATAACTCGCTTTCATTTCGTTTCTAATTCCCAAGTCATTTCCTCTATAAGCATGATTCCTCCATGTAACTTTAACTTGTGGTATGACCTTTCTTGGCGTAGGGACATGCTCCTTCCTATCCAAGATCTTGACAATTACCTCCTCATACGTTAAGTCTTCTTTATCTCGTCCGGTTCTAACTTCTATAACGTGGTTCGGGTCTTTCACATATTTACTGAAATACGGATATGTGAAACACATTATGAACACGAGACATACTCGGAGGTAACGCGAGTCTATAGGCTACATTTCCTACTCGGTCGAGAATTTGAAATGGACCAATAAATCATGGATTGAGCTTTCCTCTTTCCCAAATCTTGTAACTCCCTTCCATGGAGCAACTTCATGACAATACATGATCCCCATACTAAATTCCACGTCCTTTCGATGAAGATCCGCATAACTCTTTTTATCGATCTTGTCTTGGTTTGTATACATTGTCGAATCATTTGGATCTTTTCGGTGATCATATGTATTAACTCGGGTCCCAACAATGTTGCTTCACCCACCTCATCCCAACATATTGAGTGCGACACTTTCGTCCCATATAATGCTTCAAATGGAGACACACCTATACTTGCACGATAACTGTTATTGTAGGAGAATTCCACCAATGGTAAATACTTATCCCAACCGCCCTTGAAGTCTAGGACACACGAGTCTTAATAGATCTTCAAGAGTTTGAATAGTCCTCTCGATTGTCCGTCTGTTTGGGGATGGTATGCAACTAAATCGCAAATCCGTGCCCATAGCTTTTTGCAAGCTAACCCAAAATCTTGAAGTGAATCTTGGGTCACGATCCAAACTATGGATACTGGCATGCCATGCAACCTCACAATCTCATTCACGTCATATACCAAAGAAGACGTTCAAGGAATAAGTCTCCGTGATCGGCAAAATAATGAAAGCGAGACTTGGTTAATCTATCAACAATAACCCAAATAGCATTGATGCCTTGAGAAACCGTAGGAAGACCCGTAATGAAATCCATGGTAATCTATCACTTCCATTTCGAAATAACCCAAATAGCTCCTTACTAGATGCTACTTTCTTCTTCATACGCGTTAAACACATGAGATAAACTTTGCAACCTTAACTTTGTTCTACCAAATGTATGTCGAAGTCACGGCTCATTTTGTACTTCGAGATGGATTGACATCATCGCACTTGTTCCCTCCATATGATCTTGTACTCAATCGTCGTTAGGGACACGTTCGTATTCCTTCTTCAGGATGGTATTGAATAGCTGTTCTTGATCGTCTTCAATCTTTCAATAGCTCGAGCCAACGTTTTTCTATTAAAGTTGGCTCGTCGTATACTTGACATTGAGTTCTTTCCGAGTGAAGAAATATTTAAGGCTTTTATGGTGTTGAATATATCTCCACTTTCTCCCCATATAGATAGTGCCTCCATATCTTTAATAGATACGATGCCTCCTAACTCTAGATCATGAGTAGGATAATTCCTCTCATACTTTTAAGTTGTCGCGAGGCATAGGCTATGACTTTCCCACGTTGCATGAGAACACATCCTAACCCTTTGCACGAAGCATCGGCAGATAACAAATCCATCCGAACCGGATGGTATTGTTAGAACAGTCTTAGAAATAAGTCTCCTCTTAAGCTCTTGGAAACTTTTCTCGCATTCTTCGCTCCAAACGAATTTTGTATCCTTCCGAGTTAGTTTGAGTTAATGGAGTAGCGATTCGAGAAAACCCTTCCACGAATCTCCGATAATAACCACTTAAGCCCAAAAAAACTAAGTACTTGATCACCGACTTTTGTTGCTTCTAACTTTGTATTGCTTCAATCTTTTTAGGTCAATCGGATACTCCATGTTTTGACACCACGTGCCCAAGAAATGCTACTTCCTCGAGCGAACTCGCATTTCTTCAATTTGGCATATAGTTTGTTTTCACGAAGCCTTTGGAGTACCAAACTTCGAATGGTGCTCATGATCTTCACGACTTTTGGAATATATGAGGATGTCATCAATAAAGACAACAACAAACTAATCCAAATATTCCTTGAATACTCGGTTCATCATATCCATGAAAGCCGTAGGAGCATTAGTTAGTCCGAAAGACATGACTAAGAATTCATAATGCCCATACCGAAGTTCGAAGGCGGTCTTTGGAATATCCTCGGTTCTAATCTTGGTGATGATATCCTCGAATGAAGATCAATTTTGAAAAGAATTGTGCCCCTTACAATCGGTCAAACAAGTCATCAATACGAGGTGAGGATACCTATTCTTGATGGTGACATGGTTCAATTCCCGATAGTCAATACAAAAGTCGCATACTCCCGTCTTTCTTCTTTACGAATAAAACAGGAGCACCCCGAGGAGATGTACTTGGGATTAATGAAACCGATGTCCAACAATTCTTGTAGTTGGACCTTTAACTCTGAAGTTCAATAAGAGCCATTCGATATGGGGTTTTTAGAAATGGGCTTTGTACCGGGGTTCAAGATCAATAAAGAATTCAACTTCACGTTACGGGGTAGGCCAGGAAGTTCTTCGAAATACGTCGGGAAAGTCAATAACAACAGGAATATTATTCAAATTTGGCGTGTCTTTATTCAAATCCATAACATGTGCTAAGAAAGCTTGACATCCGTTTTTCAATAAACGAATATCTTTATGATTAGATATGAGCGGTGATTGATTTTAATGGTTTAGTTGCTTGAATTAAATACAACAGGTTGGTTAGAATATGAAAACTAATCGTGACGCCCCAAAATAGGTATACATCACCTATTACGAGTTGTCGTACATGATACGAAACAACTACAACTTTATTATTACAACAATAAAAGCGTGAGTTTGAATACAAATATTATCTTCTAGACAAAATCTATACTCAAATAAATCCTCATCACATTTATTGATACATTATTTTACAAAATGGTGAGGACTACTAAACAATCCTTTCTAAAACCTTCATTCCATACCCCACTGCAAACTTTCTTATATATTCTCGCCTCCGAGAAAAAAATGGAACAAAAAGGAAAAGGGTGAGCTCAACTAGCTTTCAAGAAAAGAATATTATGACTAAGATAATATACAACAAATTATCGTTAGTCTTCAACAGGAAAAATATAATATAATACAATAGACAACAAATTTTAAATCAATATTCATAATGGAAATAATAATTCATTAGAAGAGTTAAGTAGAGAATGCAAACTACTATCTTCTATGTATGAATTTAAAAGTTCATCGTCTATCTTTTATCCCTGTAACATCAATCAATATACATCTGGAATCAAATATTCATCTTTGCACTACTGAGCCAAAGATATTCATCATTAATTCATGTTCATTTAAACACCTGTTCATCTTTGCACTACGGGACAAAGATATTCTTCAGAAATCATTCATCTTTGCACTACAGGCCAAAGATATTCTTAAGAAATCATTCATCTTTGCACTACAGGCCAAAGATATTCCATAATATCATCATTTAAGACTGAGGATGATGAAAAATATTTTTTAAAGAAACGAATCCAGTGAAACAAAATGACAAGGATTAAGGATTAAGGATTCGTACTTGGTTTTATCCACGTCCAAAAATACCTCAAAAATAATCATAGTGGTGTAAAATTCAAGAATGATCAAAACATGGATACAATCGAGTTAGTATCCGAATAGATGTTTTTGGACGAAAAGAAGAAATTTTATTTTTCTATGAATAATCTGCAGTATCGTGAATAGTCTTAGATATCGTGAATAAAGGCCGATATCGTGAATAAGTAACTCCAGACACCAAAAGATAGAAATTCCACAAAAACATCTTCACGCTTCATGAATAGTACTCGTGAATAGTAACTCGTGAATAAGAACTTCGCTGAATAAGAATTCGTGAATAGTAACTCATGAATAAAACCCCCATGAATAAGTAACCCCAGATATGAAAAAGTTCCAAATTTGATAAAACTTCAGATCAACATTTCATATAATGATATTGAAGAAATAATATCATTACGAAAAAAAATAATATCCCTTACCTCGAAAGTTCAAGATTTTAAATTTGAAACAGGATATAAAGGCTATGACTTGGACTTGCACCGTATAGCAATACTCAAAGTATACTCAAAATACTCACAAGAATACGCTCGATAATATAGAGAGAAAAACTTGAGTTTACGTGTGTGATTTTCAATTCTAACCTAAGCACCCTATTTATAGGAAAATGCTTTAGAACACCAAAAGCGAAAAAATTTAATAAATTAATATATATATATATATATATATATATATATCAAATTCATACGCCAACCTTAGAAAATCAGATCCTAGCATTTCCATATGCCACCTTCTAGAAAGAAAATGATAAAAACGTTTTTCATAAAATAAATAATTAAAACTTACAAAAATTAATTATTTGAGACTTGAAACTTCAATAATTCATAATAAATAGCCCTTCATCAAAAAATTCGAATCTCGCGTGTTTTTTATAGGAAATTCAATTCTCTACAACTTTGCAGAAGAAAAAGTTTTCCAAATTCCAAATAGAAATGGACCGAAATCCACAAGCGGTTGATTTTACAGGCTATAATCAAATTTTAGTCAATAAATGGGGTCCACCGACATGTTTAACATGTTTTAAACATTTATTGCAACAAAAATACTCTTCCTCCTCGTATACTCATATATCCCATATTCGTTGTAAAAATATCACCATTAATATATTATTAAAATAATATATTTAAATGAATTATTTTATCGTAAAAGATAAAATATTAATTTTCAACAATTGTCATTTTAAAAATTTTCTCCATCTATATCCATATAAAATCAATATTTTCCTCATCATATAAATCAATAATTAATTATTCACAAATAATATTACGAAATCACAATATTGACAACCATGCGGTTCAGGAAAGAGGGCTTTCCATAAAATTTCTTCTTCTTGGCAAGCAAATTAGGTGACCAAACCTCTCCTTAGATGAACTTTCTAGACATTGCCAATAATGTTATCTAATAATATTATTCAGATAATATGAATTATTGCTTCGATAATGAAAATCTTTGTGTAATGACAATTATTGAAACAACAATGATATAAAATATCAACGCAGCAATTATTAACTCAATAAAATACTTAACAAGAATTATCAACCAACCATTATTGAGTAAGCGCCTTCTACGTAAGAATCAATAATTGGTGAAATCACTATCTTCTCGCTTTCAACAACGCCGTATTAGTGTGTTTTAACCATCGGGTATTCAACAATGATTAATTGTAACAACTACGCTGTGAGACCCCCTGATTTTATCAATAAAGATTTAAATTTTGTCGAAATAATTTTTAATATTATGGTGTGAATTTGAGATAATATTATAGTTGTGGGTAGTATTTATAAATTTTGCAAAGTATGCAAGTGGTTATATTATATTCGATTGGTGGGAGAATATTCGATTTAGCGAGGAATATTCGTATAAATGTACTCAATTATTGGTGGACCCTAGCGTAATTATTGTCGGATTGAGAAAACGACAAAAATATTTTATTGAAATAACGGCGGAAGTTTTACCGTTGATCTTGTTGAACTACTCATTAGTAAAAAATACGATGTACGTGTAGTTGCATAGTAAGTATTACACTGGTATTGATTATTGATGCTTATGTGAGAAGTTTACTCGGTTTGATTCCATTATTGTCGATTAATAATATGAATTATTATAGCGATAATGACGTTTTGTTTTATTCATTATTATTAACGTAATAAAATAAAACATCTTTTATATAAAATAGAATACTTTATTAAAGTTATTCTATAAATAGAATATATTATATTTTATTATGCATAGTGTTGCATAAGTGTTACTGCGTAGTGTTTTTTGCGTAGTATTGTATAGTGTTTGCATAGTAAAATATTTTATATAAATAGAATATATTATATTTTATTTAAAAGATTTTTCTTTAAATATGGATAAAATCGATTAAAAGTAAATCAATCTGGATAGTTCATGGATTAATTACTATGCATTCTATTTTCCTATAAATAAAGCTCATTCCTTCATTATTTTCTTACGAATTCAATTTGAAACTCAGAGAGAGAAATTATGAGAGAAGCTATAGAGAAAATCTATAGAGAAAGAAGAAGAATATTACGGTACTTCACTACTTCATATTCATTCTTTTACGGTGGGGTGTTATTCTTTTCTTCTTCGAAGAGAACTTACATTATTCCATTCATTATTATTACATTTGGAATAACTTATAAAAGTGGCATACCCTATACATAACTTTGTATATGCTGGCCCTATACTTGGTGAAATCCTTATGTTATTCCATTGCTTATTATTACATTTGAATAACTTTGACACTGTGATTTACCCTATACTTGGTGACATTCTTCATTATTACATTGGAACATCCATGCGTGTGTTTTACACCGACTGGTTCCGCCTTTATCATTCTGTTGAATATCCTATCGTGTGTTTTACACCGGATCCGGTTCCATCTTTATTATTACTGTTGGAACATCACAGCCGATTGTGAATTTCACCCGACACAGGTTCCGATTATTATTATTCTGTTGAATAACTTTTATCATCTTAAATCTGCGCATGCGTGGTGATTTCTTTTGTTATTCCATTCTTTATTATACCCAGTTGGTTAAAACTTTGACTTATACTCCATGAAATTAGTAGAATATCCTTGATATTTGCGTTTCATCCAAAGATCTTTTCATGAAAATATTCTTCGATCATTCTTGAATTTTACTCTGAAAGCTTGATGTATCATGTTGACAATTTGGGCGTTAATAATTCATGGATTAAATAATTCTTGAACTTGTTTTATTGAATTACTATGTCATTGTCATCATCCTCATGTTATATTATGTTATCTTTGGCTTACGTGCATAGATGAACTTAGTATGATTATGACCGAGGATCATTCGGTATAATCATGACTTGATATAAATGATGTGACAAAAGTCCTCGGTGGCACGTAATGCGTTGATGGATAGTTTTTGGTATGATTATGACCGGAGGTGATTCGGTATAGTCGTGACCATTGATAATTTGATGAAAATCCTTGGCCGTAGTACGGGGATGATTAGATGTGGTGGTTTATTTATTAAAATTGAGTCTCGTGATAAAAATTGATGAAAACCTTTTAAAACCTAAAAGATAGTAGACTTTATTCTCT
Organism: Panax quinquefolius; assembly: GCA_020205615.1. Taxonomy (NCBI): domain Eukaryota; kingdom Viridiplantae; phylum Streptophyta; class Magnoliopsida; order Apiales; family Araliaceae; genus Panax; species Panax quinquefolius. Next base: position 39,223,602 of record CM035172.1, on the reverse strand, counting down.
ACTTGACTCTTTTAATGGATTGCTTATTAATTGCTGCAGTTAAACCGGTTGTCTATTGTATTTTATCGGTTTAACACTTTGTTGAAGGCTAATGATAATTTATTCGCATTATCTTAGTCATAATATTTCTTCTTGGGCTAGTTAAGCTCACCCTTTCTTTCACTTTATTCTCTTGAAAATGAGAACATAAATTTGGGGACGAGTCGAGGAACGAAGTAATGGTCCGGAGGATAGCATTAGTAGTCCTCACTATTCGTGAAATAGTGTGATAATAGTTGTAATGAGGACTCCTTTTGAGTTTGTATAATATCTAGTAGACAATATTTGTATTCAAACTCACGATTTATGTCGTATTGTACCACGTACAGTTATATTAATAAGTTGTATTTGAATTTATGTACCATGTAAGTGGCGACCCAAGATGGGTGATGTTTACCTAATTTTGGGGCGCGTCACGGTTGGTATCGAGCTTAGGGATATGATCCTCAGCTAAGATCTTGAGATAAGAACTAGGAGGAGGCAGAAATTCCTTCGCAGCTAGTATGACCTACCTAAGTTTATTTGGTATTTGATTGGTCGGTTAGAATATAGGGATAATTTGTTAAATGTCAATTAACCTTGTTTTGTGACAATGTTTGAGAATGGCATCTGAAAATCTTTGAGATAAGCAATGAAGCACATGAGAGTGTTGATTCATTTCAAACAAAAGGTAACGACTAACAACACGATAATAATCATCTTGGTGGCAATCTTATCGAACAATGATAACCATCGTGGGGAAATTATCATGCTAAGAATGGTAACCACTTGATGGTAATCATGGCAAAGATAATAGAAGTGGAAATTTCAAGAAGAGAAGGTCATTTAGCTCGATTTTGTCGTATAGTGAAGTCAAGTCCAATTTGGGATAGTGGCACCAAAGGCGGATCTGAACAAAAACAAAATCGGTAGTTTCGGGAAGAAGCGTTTTTCGTAACTTCTTAAAAAGTGGGTAACCCGACGAAGTTAGCAGGTTAGTTAATTATAAATTCTTACGAAGTCTATACCTTATTAGAATCTGGGTTCTACCCATTCTTTTATCTCTCTTTGCTTGCGTTGCGTTCAACGTTTAAATTTGACTCAGAGAAATTGGACTTTGATTTATCTATTGAAACTTCGTTGGGAGAAACCTTCGTTACCTCCAACATTTATTAATCTTGTTGTTTCAAATAAACACTTTCACGTTACTGTCGATCTTATCTCTTTGAAAATACTTGCCTTTGAGGTAATTTTTGAAAGCGATTGATTAACTACTCATTATTCTTTTGTAAGGTTGTTAGCTTTCATATTCTAACCAACTTTGTTATCTGAATTCAAAGTAACCAAACCCTAAAGTTAATCAACATTTATATCAAGCCATAAGTAAAGAGCCCGATCCTTTCGTTGTTGACTTCCTTGTGTGGAATGCACAAAGCGGACTTTACGTAAGCGACGTCGTGATTGAAGATGGCAAGTTTATAGGTATCGTTGTGAGGTCTTTATCTAGGTTAAGGATAGAAGTCACGGTTGGTATCAATGTGACGTCTTATCCAAGTCTTGGATGAGTCAGTCCGAGTTTTGAATGATATTTCTATCATTAATAAATTTCTTGGCGTATTCTTGAAGACTTCCTAGCCTACCCTAGAACGTGAAATCGAATTTTGTATTGACCCCAGTACAAAAACCCATTTCTTAAACCCTCAAATATTTCTTCAACTAAAAGGATCTATTTACGTGGATTATGATGAAAGTCATAATAAAAGTATAGAACTGATGAAAATCATGGGTATATGAAGTATTAGTAAGTTTTAAGATGAGTTATGTTGGTTAGTATGTGAAAACATGAAAGTTTCTTAGAAATCACAAAGAGTTGAAAATCGATTTTGGTGAAAAAGCGTAACATGAAAATTCAATTGACCACATCTCCTATTATATTTTGAATTTTTGAGTATGGTCAAGTCCTAGAGTTAGATCTATGAGTTACCTAACTAATCCAAGTGGAATTACTGGAAAAGGTGTTGTAGATTTTTGTGTGGTGATTTTTTTTTAAAGGAGGCCAAAGCTGTAAATTTTAAAAATGCTACTTTGCTTGAAAACTTTAAGGGACTGTTTCGGCCACTTAAATTATGAGAAAAATTCTGGCCTTTTGGGAAATGAAGGTATATGGTATAAAGTACCTCCTGTCCAAAAATGAGCTCATTACGACTTAAAATGAGCAAGTTATGACTATTTCAATATTTAGGTTTTTCCGATGAAAACGCTATAACCGGAGTTCTATAACTCAGATGACCATGAAATTTAAACTAGAAGCTCACGTTAACATGTGTAAGGTCCTGTCAAGATTTGGGAATTTTTGGAGTTAACCTTGAGGTAGATAATTTCTTAAAAATTAATTAGAAATTGATTTTTGAAAAATAGTAAATGAATTTTAAAAATTAGAGAAAATATATTTTCATTATGGGACTATATTATGCTAAATCCCAGAAAAGAAATATTTTTGGGACTGATTTGGTATTTTTCATGAAAATAGTTTAGTTATGAACATATGAGTTAAATATGTTATGTGAAGTATGAAAGTTGAAAATAGGATTTTATGGCTAAAGAATCCTATATAGAGTATATGCATATTTTTTGAGAGATTTGATAATTGGTGATGATATCTTATGAGTATGGCATTTTGAATGATTAAATGCATTATATGGTAAAGCGTAAACAATTAAGATAAATTGTTTATAAATTTAAGAAGTGATTAAAATATTGTTATAATATTAATGATATTAGATTATGAGATTATTAAGTGATTGATAACATGGGGATATTCTTGAATCCTGGATAAATTATATTATAAATGTTTAATATTTATCCTTTATCTCATTTGATTGATTCTTTATATCATTATCCTCATTACTTATATTATGTTGAAAGTCATCACGTGGCACAGAAGTGCATAGATGGACTTGGTATGATTATGACCGAGGATTGTTCGGTATAATCATAACTCAGTAATTGAAAACACAATTATCTTTAGCCGTAGTGCATGGATAATTTGTGGTCGTGATAAATGAATACACAATTATCTTTGGTAGTAGTGCATGGATAATTTGTGGTCGTGATATCTTAATGAATACACAATTATCTTTGGTAGTAGTGCATGGATAATTTGTGGTGCGTAATCTTAATGAATACACAATTATCTTTGGTAGTAGTGCATGGATAATTTGTGGTCGTGATCTTAATGAATACTACGATTATCTTTGGTAGTAGTGCATGGATAATTTGTGGTCGTGATACTTAATGAATACACAATTATCTTTGGTAGTAGTGCATGGATAATTTAATGGTCGTGATCTTAATGAATACACAATTATCTTTGGCCATAGTGCATGGATAATTTGTGGTCGGTAATCTTAATGAATACACGATTATCTTTGGTAGTAGTGCATGGATAATTAGTGGTCGTGATACTAATGAATACACAATTATCTTTGGTAGTAGTGCATGGATAATTTGTGGTCGTGATCTTAATGAATACACAATTATCTTTGGTAGTAGTGCATGGATAATTTGTGGTGCGTGATACTTAATGAATACACAATTATCTTTGGTAGTAGTGCATGGATAATTTGTGGTGCGTGATACTAATGAATACACAATTATCTTTGGTGTCGTAGTGCATGGATAATTTGTGGTCGATAATCTTAATGAATACACAATTATCTTTGGTAGTAGTGCATGGATAATTTGTGGTCGTGATACTTAATGAATACACAATTATCTTTGGTAGTAGTCATGGGTAATTTGTGGTCGTTAATATTAATGAATACACAATTATCTTTGGTAGTAATGGTAAATGGATAATTTAATCGTGATATTAAATGAATACACGATTATCTTTGGTAGTAGTGCATGGATAATTAATGGTCGTGATAATCTTAATGAATATCATTGGCACGTAGTTCGGGGATGATTCTATGATATGGATTAATTATTGAAATGAGTCTCGTGAATGAAATATTAATTCATGGATGTGGTAATAGTCATCTTTGGTAGTAGTGCATTGATAGACTTGGTATGATTATGACCACGGATTATTCGGTATAATCATGATAGTAATTGAAAACACGAATATCCTTAGCCAATGGTCGTGGATAATTCATGGTTGTGATACTATTAAAACGCGTCTCGGTATTAATGGTTTCTATAGTTATATATCTTTGGCACATGTAGTGCAAAGATGAATTGTTAATAAATATCTTTGGCACGTAGTGCGAAGATGAATTGTTAATGAATATCTTTGGTAGGATTGCAAAGATGAACTTAATATTTTCAACGATAAAGGTATTCAAGGTATCCTCACCTCTTTATCATACCAAGTCATTACCACACAATTTTGAGGCGAAATTCCATAAGGAGGGAGATTGTGAGACCCAGTTTTTATCAATAAAGATTTAAATTTTGTCGAAATAATTTTTAATATTATGGTGTGAATTTGAGATAATATTATAGTTGTGGGTAGTATTTATAAATTTTGCAAAGTATGCAAGTGGTTATATTATATTCGATTGGTGGGGAATATTAGGTTTAGCGGGGAATATTAAATACAATGACTCAATTATTGGTGGACCCCTACGAAATTATTATTGGATTGAAAAACGAAAAAAATATTTTATTGAAATAACGGCGGAAGTTTTACTGGTTGATCTTTGTTGAACTACTTTCGGTAGTAAAAGTAATGCGATGTCGTGTAGTTGCATAAGAAAGAAGACACGGTATTGATTATTGATGCTTATGTGAGAAGTTACTCGATTTGATTCCATTATTGTCGATTAATAATATGAATTATTATAAGCGATAATGACGTTTTGTTTTATTACGTATTATTAACGTAATAAAATAGAAACATCTTTTATATAAAATAGAATACTTTATTAAAGTTATTCTATAAATAGAATATATTATATTTTATTATGCATAGTGTTGCGTAGTGTTACTGCGTAGTGTTTTGCATAGTATTGCGTAGTGTTTGCATAGTAAAATGTTTTTAATATAAATAGAATATATTATATTTTATTTAAAAGATTTTTCTTTAAATATGGACCGTCGATTAAAAGTAAATCAATCTGGACCGTTCATGGATTAATTACTTATGCATTCTATTTTCCTATAAATAGAAGCTCGTTCCTTCATTATTTTCTTACGAATTCACTTTGAAACTCTAGAGAGAGAAATTATAGAGAGAAGCTATAGAGAGAAAATCTATAGAGAAAAGAAAAAGAGTATACGGTACTTCACTACTTCTATATTCGGTTCTTTTACGGTAAGGGGTGTTATTCTTTCTTCTTGAAGAGAACTTACATTATTCCATTCATTATTATTACATTTGGAATAACTTTTGTAAAAGTGGCGTACCTATACATAACACCTTATATATGGCAGTACCCTATACTTGGTGAAATCCTTATGTTATTCCATTGCTTATTATTCTCATTGGAATAACTTGTGTATCTGCTTTACCCTATACTTGGTGACATTCTTCTATTATTACATTGGAACATCACATGCGTGTGTTTTACAGGACTGGTTCCGCTCTTTATCATTCTGTTGGAATATCCTATCTCGTGTGTTTTACACCGGATGCAGTTCCATCTTTATTATTACATTGGAACATCCACGATTGGTGTGAATTTCACCCGACTGGTTCCGTTATTATTATTCTTGGAATAACACATACATCACAATCTGCATGCATGGTGATTTCTTTTGTTATTCCATTCTTTATTATACCCAGTTGGTTAAAACTTTGACTTCTATACTCCATTTGTTTATTTGTTTAATAACTATTGTTGTATGAGAATTCCACCAATGACAAGTACTCATCCCAACTTCCTTTGAAATCTAGGACACGAGTTTTAATATATCTTCAAGAGTTTGAGTAGTCCTTTCTCGATTGCCCATCCGTTTGAGGATGGTATGCCAAATCAATCGTAAATTGCGTGCCCATAGCTTTCAACCCAAAATCATGAAGTGAATCTTGGGTCACGATCTAAAACTATGGATCTTGGCATGCCATGCGATCTCACAATCTCATTTACGTATATACGAGAAAAGACGTTCAAGGAATAAGTCTCTCGTATCGATAAGAAATGAAGCGGACTTGGTTAATCTATCAACAATAACTCAAATAGCATTGATGTCTTGAGAAACCGCAGGGAAGACCAGAATTGAAATCCATAGTAATGTGTTCCCACTTCCATTCCGGAATCTCAAGTGGTTCTGACGGACCCTTAGGTACAAGATGCTCACTTTTACGTTAGCAAGTTAAACACATCGAGATAAACTTTGCAATCTCTCTCTTCATATTGCTCCACCAAAATGTATGTTGAAGATCATAATACATTTTGGTACTCTGTGATGGATTGCAAATGGCGTATTGTGTGCCTCCATCGAATCTTGTACTTCAATTCGAGTCGTTAGAACACAAAGTCTAGAGTGGACTCAAGTATTCCTTCTTCATCAATTCTCGCCCTTATAATAGCTCCTTTTGTACTTTCTTCTTCATACGCATCGACTTCAAGGCTGATTGGCTTGAAGCAACCTTAACTTTTTCTATTAAAGTTGGCTCTATGCGTATACTTGACATCATCGCACTCGTTCCCGCATATAATCTTCTACTCATCGCGTCAGCTACCACGTTCGCTTTTCCAGGATGGCATGATCAGAACATGTGCTGAAATGAGTCTCCTCTTGAGTTCTTCGAAGCTCTTCCCACATTCCTTGCTCCATTCGAATTTTGTATCTCTACGAGTCAGCTGCGTTAATGGAATAGCGATTCGAGAATATCCTTCAACGAATCTCCGATAATAACCAACTAAGCCTAGAAAGCTACGTCTTTCGATAACTGACTTAGGTTGCTCTCAACTGTGACTCATATCCCAATCTTGGATAGCACGTCACAATGACACCTATCAGTTTACTATCGCACGAATATGACGTCCCCTACAGAGAGTCTGGCTTAGGTGAATTCCACAAAGGAAGTCACAAGATAAAGGCTCAGGTACCAAATTCTATAGTTGAATTTTTAACTCCTGAAGTTTAATAGGAGCCATTCGATATGAGATTTTAGAAATGAGTTTTGTCTGGGTTCAAAGTCGATACAAAATTTAATATCGGGCTTTGGGGAGTAAGCGAGAAATTCTTGAAATACGTCAGGAAAAATCAATAACAACAAGAATATTATTCAAATCTGACGTGTCTTTATTCAAATCCATAACATGGACTAAGAAAACTTGACATCCGTAATAAACGAATGACTTCATGGCTTGATATGAAAATGTTTGACTACAATGGTTTGATTGCTTGAATTCGAATAACAGGTTGCTTAGGAATATAAAAACTAATAACCTTACAAAAGCAATCAATTTGGCATGATGAGTAGTTAACCTTAAAATCACATCAAAAGCAAATATCTCTATAGAAATAAGGTTAACGGTAATGTGATAGTGCCAACTTGAATCAAGCAAGATTTTTAAACAACGGATGTAATGAAAGTTTCTCCTAATGGAGTCTCCACAGATAGGTCAAAGTTTAATTTCTCCGTAGTCAAGTTCAAACGTTGAGCGCAAGTAAGAGAGATAAAAGAATGGGTAGAACCAATATCTAGTAAGGTATATACTTGCAAAATTTATAATTAACTAACCCGTCTAACTTCGTTGGGTTCCTCGCATTTTGACCAATCAACAAACGCTCTTCCGGAATCGTTGACTTTGACTTTTACTGGGGACGATCTTTTGAGTCACCGTCCCCCATTGAACTAGGTTTCGCTCTTCGCTGAATCTCGAAGCGATATGTCCTTCCTTTCCACAATTATAGCATACCTTGAATCTGCATTGTGGGTAGTTTGGTGATATGTCCCTCTTTCCGCATTTGTAACATACGACCGGTGGTCGTTCTCCTCCATAAAACTAGTTCTTCTGATATTTAACGTCTTCACATGGTGGTTGTTGAATCTCCTCTTTTAAAATCTCCTCCCCGACTAAACTTCTTCTATTTTCATGGCCCACGATTACCACCGGAGTGGTTACCGCCTTTGTCCAGTATTCTTCTTTCTCCGTTGGTTATCGTTATTACGATGGCTACGCTATCTTGATATGATCCTAGTTATGGTCCCTCGATTGAGCGTACTCGTTATCTCGCTTCTAACAATGAGCCTGACGACAACATCATCGAATAGAGAGAAAATTTATGAGAAATGAGATCTTGGCGTATGTCTGTCGGGTTTCAAACCTCTCGAAACATCCGCCATCATACGTTCCTCATTCTCTCCACCAAATGAGGTGCAAACCGGATAACTCATGAACTTAGCCTCGTCTTGGGACACCGCCATGTTATTCTACTTTCTGATCTAATAAACTCCACTTCCTTCATATAGCGAATACTTTCGTGGAAGTACTTGTCATTGAACTGCTTCAAACGTCTCCGGCGACATCTTTGAGTGCGGTGGATGGATGGGCACGCTTCACGATTCCCACCAATAATCTGCCTCGCCACGGAACATAAAGGTGGCGAATGGAACTTTCTGTTCTCCGTCATCCCAAGACATCGAATATCTTGGTAATTTGTTTTGACCACGTCTCACTTAATCGGATCCGGCTTTCCCGAGTGCGTGGTCCCAACTTTTGAAGCTTGCATTTGTGACCACCCGTGAATTGCTATCATTTCCTCCTGTATTTTGAACACGAGTCTCCTCGTGCGATTTTGCATGAATCGCAAAGCTTCTAAACATCCCCTTCATCATCATCTCGCTCGGTGGTGTTGTTCACGGGAGGAACATTGCCCGACTGTTACGTTCTCCTCGTTGGTAAATCATGAGCATCTCCACGGTCTCATTTACTCCATTTATTAATATTCTCGATCGACATTCTCAAATCATGTCATAAAACAAGGGTTAATTAAGGAAATCAATATATCACATAATATCCCTATATCTTGACCAACTAACAAAAATAAGCTTTGGTAGGACACACTAGCGAAGGATTTACTCGTCTCTCCCTCCTGGTTCTATTCCCGATCTCCGCCAGGAGATCATATCCTAAGCTCGATATTAACCGTGACGCCCCAAAATAGGTATACACAACACCCATTCTGAGTCGCCAAATACATGGTACAAAAAAAGCAAACTATAACTTCAATAATACAAATGTCGTGTGAAATACGACAATATATATATGTGAGTTTAAATATAATATTGTCTTCAAGACAATATCCACATCTGAAATAAATCCCCATCATAATTATTGATTCATTATTTTATAAAAATGGTGAGGACTACTAAACAACTCTCTCTAGAACCTTCATTCCATACCCCACTAAGTACTACTGCATACATTCTCGCCTCACGAGAAGAAAATGGAACAACAAGGAAAAGGGTGAGCTCAACTAGCCCGGTAAAGAATATTATGACTAAGATAATATACAACAAATTATCGTTAGTCTTCAACAGGGAAAAAATCGATAGAATACAATAGATGACAAGTTTTCAAATCAATATTCATGTGAAATAATAATTCATAGAAGAGTTACGTAGAGAATGAAATCTACTATAATCTATGAATTTAACGATCCATCATCAATATTTTATCCTGTAACATCAATCAATATACATCCGAATCAAATATTCATCTTTGCACTTCTGCCAAAGATATTCATCGATTAATCAAGTATTCATTTAAACACTGTTCATCTTTGCACTCTGAGGGCAAAGATATTAATCAATCGGTCATTATGTTCATCTCAACACTGCTCATCTTTTTCTACGGGCCAAAGATATTCTTCAAATCATTCATCTTTGCTTTTCACAGCCAAAGATATTCAATAATATCATCATTTAAGGACCGGGATGATGAAAAATATTTTTAAAGAAAAGCGAATCCAATTGAATCAAAATGACAAGGATTAGATTAAGGATTCGTACTTGGTTTTATCCACGTCCAAAAATACCTCAAAAATAATCATAGTGGTGTAAAATTCAAGAATGATCAAAACATGGATACACTCGAGTTAGTTATCCGAATAGATGTTTTTAGACGAAAAGAAGAAATTTTATTTTTCTATTGAATAATACTGCAGTATCGTGAATAGTCAGATATCGTGAATAGTCTTGAGATATCGTGAATAGTAACTCAGACACCAAAAGATAGAAATTCCACAAAAACATCTTCACGCTTCATGAATAGTACTTTCGTGAATAGTAACTCGTGAATAAGAACTCATGAATAAGTAACTCGTGAATAAGAACTCATGAATAAGAACCCATGAATAAGTAACCCAGAGCATGAAAAAGTTCCAAATTTGATAAAACTTCGGATCAACATTTCAATATAATGATATTGAAGAAATAATATCATTACGAAAAAATAATATCCCTTACCTCGAAAGATCAAGTCTTCAAAATTGAAACACCAGGATATAAAGCTATGACTTGGACTTGCCAAGTATAGCAATACTCAAAGTATACTCAAAATACTCACAAGAATACGCTCGATAATATAGAGAGAAAAAACTTGATTTACGGTGTGATTTTCAATTCAAACCTAAGCACCCTATTTATAGGAAATTGCTTTTAGAAACACCAAAGCGAAAAATTTAATAAATTAATATATATATATATATATATATATATCAAATTCATACGCCAACCTTAGAATTCAGATCCTAGCATTTCCCACATGCCACCTTCTAGAAAGAAATGATAAAAACGTTTTTCATAAAATAAATAATTAAAACTTACAAAAATTAATTATTTGAGCTTGAACTTCAATAATTCATAATAAATAGCCCTTTCATCAGAAAATTCGAATCTCGCGAGTTTTTATAGGAAATTCAATTCTCTACAACTTTTCAGAAGAAAGTTTTTCCAAATTCCAAATAGAAATCGATCGAAATCCATAAGCGGGCAATTTTACGGTATAATCAAATTTCGGTCGATAAATGGGGTCCACCGAGCATGTTTAACATGTTTTAAACATTTATTGCAACAAAATACTCTTCCTCCTCGTATACTCATATATCCCACATTCGTTGTAAAAATATCACCGTTAATATATTATTAAAATAATATATTTAAATGAATTATTTTATCGAAAAAGATAAAATATTAATTTTCAACAATTCTCATTTTAAAATTTTCTCCATCTATATCCACATAAAATCAATATTTTCCTCATTATATAAATCAATAATTAATTATTCACAAATAATATTACGAATCCTGATGATATTGACCAGCAGCGGTTCAGGAAGAGGGGGCTTTCCAATAAGAATTTCTTCTTCTGGCGCAAGCAATTAGGTGACCAAACCTCTCCTTAGATGTAACTTTCTAGACATTGCCAATAATGTTATCTAATAATATTATTCAGATAATATGAATTATTGCTTCGATAATGAAAGATCTTTGCGTAATGACAATTATTGAAAACAACAATATAAAATATCAACGCAAACAATTATTAACTCAATAAAATCTTCGAACAAATAATTACATAACCATTATTGAGTAAAGGCCTTCTTCGTAAGAATCAATAATTGGTGCAATCTGGTATGTAACCGTTTTCAACAACAACGCGTATTAGTGTGTTTTAACCAACGGGTATTCCAACAAGATATTAATGCAATAACTACTGCCAGTTATTTAAAAACAACTTATATTTGTCGTTTTCTTTATCCAATCGCTTTCACATGGGGCCCACACATGGTCATACGCTTGCAGCATCGTGCGAATATTCCCAAAGCGATCTAATATTCCACGACCAAACGAATATTCCCGATTTATAATGAATATTTTATAACCACTTGCTTAATTTGAAATATTTGTATATTTAACCCTTAACTATCCACATTAATCAAATCAACCCTTACTATTTCAAAATAATAAATAAAGGAAATTCCTTTTTATTTAAAAATTTCGGGGTCTTACAGTTTAAACTTCGCAAGAATTTATAAATAGCTTACCCGTGATCACCTCGTTTGGGTTCCTCGCATTATGACCCATCACAACAAACGCTTCTTCCGGAATCGTTGACTTTGACTTTTACGGGACGATCTTTTGAGTCACCGTCCCCATTGAACTAGGTTTCGATCTGCATAATCTTGAGCGATATGTCCTTCCTTTCTGAATTGTAGCATACCTTGAACTGTTGTGGACAGGTTTGAATGATATGTCCCTCTTTCTAGCATTTATAAAGATATATGGGGGTGGTAGTTCTCCTCCTTAGAACCCGCTTGTTGCAGACCGCTGTCGTCTTCACATGGTCGTTTATTAATTCTCCTCTTTTAAAATCTCCCCGACTTTCGCTTCTTCTATTTTCATGGCCATGATTACCACCAGTGGTTACCATTTTGTCCGTCTGTTTTTTCTCCATTGGTTATCATTATTACATTGATCGCTATCTCTGATGCGATCCTCGGTTATGGTCCTTGGTTGAACATACTCGTTATCTCGCTCTAACAATTGAGCCACAATTATGACATCTCGAATAGAGAGAAATTTATGAGAAATGAGATATTGTCGTATCTTTTAGGGTTTCAAACCTCTCGAAACATCCGCGTCATCGTTCCTCATTCTCCACCAAATGAGGTGCTGAACTTCTGGATAACTCTCTGCAAACTTTGCCTCATCTTTGAGACACCGCTATGTTGTTTTGTTCTAATCTGATGAACTCCACTTCCTTCATATACTAACACTTACGGAAAAGTATTTATCATTAAATAGTTTCAAACGCGTCTCCCGACACCTGAAAAGTGCGGTTGGATGGATGCACGCTTCACGCACTCCCACGATGAGTCGCCTTGCCACGAAACATAAAGGTGGCGAATGGAACCTTCTGTTCTCCGTGCATCCCAAGACATCGAATATCTTGGTAATTTACTTGATCCATGTTTCCTCCATGATCGGATCCGGCTTTCCCTTAAATTCGTGGTCCCAACTCTTTGAAGCTCGCTTGGTTTTGTGACAACCCGTGAATTGCTATCATTTCCTCCTATATTTTGAACACGAGTCTCCTCGTCCGATTTTTTGCATGAATCGCAAAAAGCTTCTAAACATCCCCTCGTTCATCATCTCGCTTTCGGTGGTGTTGTTCACGGGAGGAACATTGTCGACTGTTACGACGCTTCTCCTCGTTGGTGAAAGACAAAGCGTCTCCACGGTCTCATTTACTCCAATCGTTAATATTCTCACGACATTCTCAAATACTTTCATAAAACAAGGGTTAATTAAGAAATCAATATATCACATAATATCCTATATCTTGACCGACTAACAAATAAATAAGGTAGGACACTAGCGAAGGATTTACTCGCCTCCTCCTAGTTCTATTCCCGATCTCCGCCAGAGATCATATCCTAAAGCTTCTGATACCAACCGTGGCGCCCCAAAATAGGTCCATTCCATCCAACCCATTCAGTAGTCGCCAAATACATGGTACGTAAATAACTACAACTTTATTAATACAACATATAAATCTGTGAGTTTAAATACGGATATTGTCATCTGCACAATATCCACACGCAAAATAAATCCCCATCATAATTATTGATACATTATTTTATAAATATGGTGAGGACTACTAAACAACTCTCTAGAACCTTCATTCCATACCCCGACTAAGTACTAGTTATATTCTCGCCTCCCGAGAAAGAAAATGGAACAAAAAGGAAAAGGGTGAGCTCAACTAGCCCGAAAGAAAGAATATTATGACTAAGATAATATACAACAAATTACCGTTAGTCTTCAACAGGAAAAATCTAATAGAATACAATAGACAACAAATTTTAAATCAATATTCGCAATGAAATAATAATTTATTAGAAGAGTTAAGTAGAGAATGCAAACTACTATCTTCTATGTATGAATTTAAAAGTTCATCGTTTATCTTTTATCCCCGTAACATCAATCAATATACATCCGGAATCAAATATTCATCTTTGGCCATCTTTGCACTACAGGCCAAAGATATTCATCGATTAGTCATGTTCATCTAAACACCTATTCATCTTTTGCTCTACGGCCAAAAGATATTCATCGAAATCATTCATCTTTGCACTACAGGCCAAAGATATTCAATAATATCATCATTTAAGGCGAGGATGATGAAAATATTTTTAAAATAACGAATCCAAAGAAAACAAAATGACAAGGATTAAGGATTAAGGATTCAGTACTTTGTTTTATCCATGTCCAAAAATATCTCAAAAATAATCATAGTGGTGTAAAATTCAAGAATGATCAAAATATGGATCTGATCAAAGCTAGTATCCACAATAGATATTTTAGACAAAAAGAAGAAATTTCATTTTTCTGAATAGTCCAGATTCGTGAATAGTCAGATATCGTGAATATAGTCTTGATATCGTGAATAAGTAACTCTCACACCAAAAAGATAGAAATTTTACAAAAAACATCTTCACACTTCACGAGTAGTACTCGTGAATAGTAACTCGTGAATAAAGTAACTCATGAATAAGAACCCCGACATGAAAAAGTTTCAAATTTGATAAAAGTTCCAACCAATATTTCAACATAATGATATTGAATAAATAATATCATTTGAGAAGAAAATAACATCCTTACCTCGAAAGGCAGTTTCTAGTTGAAACATCGGATATAGGCTATGACTTGAACTTGCACCAGATAGCAATACTCAAAGTATACTCAAAATACTCACAAGAATACGATAATATAGAGAGAAAACTTGATTTACGGTGTGATTTTCAATTCTAACCCAAAGCACCTATTTATAGGAAAATCTTTAAACACCAAAAAGCGAAAAATTTAATATAATAATATATTTATAAAAATTTGTCTCACGCTAACCTTTGAGAATCTGAAATCAAGAACCTAACACATGTAAAATGAGGCTCATACATCTAAAAAAACGCTTTTGTTATTTAAAACAATTAAAACTTTCAAAAATCAATTATTTTAACTTTGGAACTTCAATAATTCATAATAAATATCTCTTTTATCGAAAAAATTTGAAACTAGCGACTTTCCATATGAAATTCCATTATCTACAACTTTCTGGAAAAGAAGTTTTCCAAATTCCAAACGAAATTAATCAAATTCACAAACCAGGCGATTTTACGCTATAATCAAATTTCATCAATTAATGGGGTCCAATGACATGTTTAACATGTTTTAAACATTTATTGCAACAAAGATACTTTTCCTCCCTCGTATACTTTCATATATCCCACATTCGTTGTAAAAAAATCACCATTATTATATTATTAAAATATAATAATATATTCAAATGAATTATTTTATCGTAAAAGATAAAATTTCAATTTTCAACAATTGTCACATTAAAAATTTTCTCCATCTATATCTACATAAAATCAATATTTTCTCATCATATAAATCAATAATTAATTATTCACAAATAATATTACAGAATCACAATCTCTTGTGACCAGTAGTTCCTCAGAAAGAGGGCTTTCCAATAAAATTTCTTCTTCTTGGCGTATGATTAGGTGACCAAACCTCTCCTTGCATGTAACTTTCTAGACATTGCCAATAATGTTATCTAATAATATTATTCAGATAATATGAATTATTAGCTTGATAATAAAAAATCTTGTGTAATGATTATTATCAAACAACAACAATATAAAATATCAACGCACTAATTATTAAATCAATAAAATCTTGAATAATGAAATTATCGTAACCATTATTGAGTAGTGCCTTCTTACGTAAGAATCAATAATTGGTGCAATCTGGTGTCTTCTTGTGTTTAAACCATCGAGTATTTTAACAAGATAATTGGTAATAACTACTGCCAGTTATTTTTAAACCACTTATATTTGTCGTTTTCTTCATCCAATCGCTTTCCGTTATGGGGCCCATAAAATCTCGCTACCGTCGTATTTAATATTCCCCAAACAACAAGAATATTTCACGACCAAACGAATATTTCCTAAAAATAATGAATATTTTATAACCACTTGCTTATTTTGAAATATTTGCGTATTTTACCCATAACTATTCACATTAATCAAATCAACCCTTACTATTTCAAAATAATAAATAGAGAAAATTAAATTTCATTAATAATAAGTTGGGGTCTTACAGCCATCTTGAGTGGTTCGAGTTGAGAGAATCTCCAAATCTCTTAGTCCTCCAAAAGATCCAAGAGTCAAAAGTCAAAACTCCAAAAAAAGCTCCCTTCCCAATGGAATGGAAAGAGTATTTATAGGGTTTGTTGGGGAGTGGTTATGTGTCAGGCACATGATTTTGGAAAAATTCCAGAAATATATTTAGTCATCAGAGTAATACCTGGATCGTCCAGCCTTTCAAGCCACCAATCCAATTCCTTAATCAATTCTCAAAATGAGTCACCTCTACGAGTCTTCTGTCTCGGAATACATGGAGGTTTCTCTCTGATCTTGTATAATTATTTCTAGTTTTTCCATCATATATTTCCTTCTTTTAAGTCACATGTGCACCCTAATTTATAGTTGAGCTCACATTTTATAAGTTTGAGATTTGAGAACTACTCGTGTTTGACTTAGAAATTAGGTTGCTTCTGTTAAACATCAATGGGTACAAGTCCTGTCTTGTTTAGTGCGTACCCCAAATAATAATGCATATAAATTGGTTATAAATGATATGATATTATATAATGTACTACCTCCGTTCTTAAAAGATTATCGTTTAAGATTTTTGCACATGAATTAAGAAAGTTATTTAATACTATCATTTAACAATTAAAATTTATTTGAAATTTCATCACTATCCCTTTATAGGAAGTTGGAAACTATTAATACAATGGAGAGAATTTCTTGGAACAATGAGAGAAGGTAGGGGTGATATAGGAAAGTAAATAATTTATTCTCCTATAAAATTGTAAACGACAAATAAATTAAAATAACTTTTTTCTTCTAAAACGACAATCTTTTAGGAATAGAGAGAGTAATAAATTTATCCAAAATAAATTAGGGAATTAAATAGAGAATTGATATATATATATATATATATATATATATATATATATATATATAATAGTCCTGGTTCAAATCAGGACGCATGGGATTTTAGTCCCGTCCAAACTTTTTTTTTAGCTTTTTTTTTTTTTAAAAACAACTAAAACAAATATTTAATATTTTATGAAATTGAAATTTTTCCATAATACAATGTTTTGGGCGTGATTTGGGTACCGAAAATTTAATCCTCTAATTGAAAAGACAATTCCCAAAGTGAAAAAGCATTATAATGATTTATTCATATGAAATGAAAAGAGTTGTGTTTGGTTATTTGGGGAGAAACATATAGAATAACTCATTTCAATTAGAATGGAATAAATTATTCTATTCTTTCAATCCAAACGTAGTATTAGAATTATTTCCCTCAAAGATAAAGAGAAATATACCCCTTCCAATGAAAAATAATAAAAATTATACTTTCAGTAATCTTTTGGAGGGAGTATTATTTTGTTAGGCTTACAATTTCTCCCGAATTTGACTGTCCGGGATTCCAATCTTAATGAAATCTAAATTTTAAAATTCTATAGAGTTAAGGTCGGATATGGGATATACACTCTAATCCCGCTCCAACTCAATTATATATATATATGTATGTATATATATAATTTTTAAAAATTAGCATTATGTATATAATTATGTACTTCTTTAGGTTATTTCATTATAAATATGTTGTTTGTAATAAAAATATTGCGTGTTGTTAAATTTTGAATTAAAATTATTTGTACAAAGCAATATAAAAAAATTAGGGAAATTTAATTTGAAAAAAAGAAGAGTACTCAAATAGAGTGAGACGGGGTGTGGGTTGGGGTTTGTTATTTGAGGTGGGTCGAGTTCGGGGGATAACTATATATTGGCGTAGCGATTATGGGAGGGATTTCCTGAACCATACCCGTCCGTTACCCGACCTATATATTATATTATTCTATTCTATTTTATCACTTTAAATTTCAATCATTCAAATTCATTATTAAATTAATCAACATATAAATAATTTTTCTTATTTATTAATAAATAAATTTCTACAAATATCAATTCAGCGAACAACATTAGAGAGAGAGTGTGTGGGAGTTTACCAATAAAGAGGTGAAATATCGTGGAACAGTTAGAATGCGAAAGACGTTTTGGTAACAAGAAAGTAATATTAACCGTCCGATATAGGTGCGTGATACTCACACGCATTAATCCAATGGTCATAAACTGCACCAGACGTACATAAATTTTGCTGGCTCACATGGGAGAAGAGGCACCTCCACCGTTTAGTTCTCTCCCTCATTTTACTTGCATCACTGATTATTTCTCCATCTAGCTGTTCATCCACTGCTGCTGCTCTTTCTATAATTGAGGTGGGTTTGTGGATCTTTTGGTGATGGGTTTGTTGATTGATTGATTGTTTGATCTGGGTTCGCTGCGTTTTTAGAGAATTGAAAAAAAAAAGAGGGGTGATGGAGGAGAATTGGTTGTGCCAGTGGACTGTTATTCGATCCATTCTTGCAATTGTTCAATGGTGGGGTTTCAATGTCACAGTTATTATCATGAACAAATGGATCTTTCAGGTCATTTTCTTCAATCTTTATCAAATTCATTTGCAAATATACATTAATTTATTGTAATAACTCTTTTTGGGTAATTGGGTTTTTCTAAATTTGGTAATTTTTATGTTGTTTTTTCTTTTCCATGGTTGGTACCCATTTGCTTGCTATTAATTTTTTGGATGTAATTTTTAACAGTGTAATGTGGGTGTTAGTAAGGTCCAAAGTTTCAAGTTGTTGCGGTCAACATTATTTGTTCAGAATTGGGTACAATAATTGTGATTCTGTGAACCTTACACTAGTTGGGGTGTTGAGTCAGAAGTTGGAACTTGCTAGGACTTTTGGTTTTGTTTATCAATGGCATGCTTGTTTTTAGGTAAAAGATGGGTATAGGGTTGGTTTGATAAGAAAATCTTTTGGAATGTTTTGGATTGCTCTATTGTGTTCATCCAGTGATCCTGAGGCTGGGTAGTTAGAGGATAATGTGGGTGTGCATTATAGGATAATGAGCTAGCTGATTTGGTGGAAAATGCCACTAGGTGCGTAAGTCGGGATTTTATTGCAGAGATAAAAATTCAAATCCTGGTATTACTCCCTCCGTTCCTAAATAAGTGTCGTTTAAGCTTTTTGCACATGAATTAAGAAAGTCATTCAATACTATCATTTAATAATTAAAATCTGCGTGAAATTCCATCACTACCCCTATATGGGAAGTTGAAAATTATTAATACTTAAGGTGAGAATTTCTAAGTAAATAATTTATTCTCCTAGAAAGTTGTAAACTACAAATAAATTGGAACAATTTTTTTTCTTCTAAAACGTCACTTATTTAGGAACGGAGGGAGTATTTCTTAAGATGTTTTTTTTTGGGGGTGGGGGTGGGGGTGGGGGGTCTAAATGTGTGGCTGTTCCCTACTTCCCTTATTTCTTTGGATTAAAAGTGAAAAATGCTGCATAATATTTAGTAGATCTCGCGGGTATTAAAAGCATAAGTGCTGTTCTATTATTGGCTGTTTGTGCATGAAAAATCTAATTTTGCCTTGGGAAAGGGGAAAAACCAGTTATTAAAGCATCACTGTATATTCTGTGTTCAAATTTGGCTCTTTTACCATCATTCCAGTGGGACTTCATGAGATAGCCAAAATCCATCTATCTCATTGCACATGGTAAGGAATAGAAAGAAAGGGGATGAGGGGTTGATAGTTGATACTTAAACATAATACATTTCCCCTGAATTAATTTGAAGTGATAACCTTTCTATCCAGCATATTAGATTTCTATGTCTACTACGACTGTAATCTAACTTGGTCATTGGATCATGAAAGATCTGGTCATGACAAAGTGGTAATGGTACATCCGTACATATGTAGTTATTGATAATGTCTATAATTGTTCAGCTAAGATGATTTGCTAGACGTCTAGTATGGTGCTTGCTGATGGAATGACCAAAACCCTTGCTACAAATGATTGAATTGACTTCTTCCTCGTAGCTATCGTTTCTGTTCTGATGGAATGGCAAAAACCCTTCCTATGTCCATTAGTTCTTTAAACATGTTTCAAATTACAAACGTCAATGCTGACATTTGCTCTATAAGTCTTACACCATTTATCTAGCAATTTTTTACCTTCGATTGTAAGATGCTCTGCAATGTTATTTATGTTTTCTGAGAGATGGATTCTCGTAAATTTTGTCATTTATGCAATTCTTTGATTATCATTACAGTTAATGTGATCTGATTTTGTTATTATTATTATTATTGTTTAACTTACAGAAACTGGATTTTAAGTTCCCTTTATCAGTCTCATGTATACACTTCATATGCTCAGCTATTGGTGCTTACTTGGTTATCAAGGTTCTGAAGCTTAAACCTCTTATCGTGGTTGAGCCTGAAGATCGTTGGAGAAGGATATTTCCTATGTCATTTGTGTTTTGTATCAACATAGTTTTGGGAAATGTGAGCTTACGTTACATTCCTGTTTCATTTATGCAAACTATAAAGTCTTTTACGCCAGCAACCACAGGTTAGGCTCCCACGTGGTTTTGTGATTTGTCCTTGTGCGTTCTGAATCCTTTATATTTTGTTTTTGAATGCATCTGATTCTGATGCATATAAAACAGTGCTATTGCAATGGGTAGTTTGGAGAAAATACTTTGACTGGCGAATTTGGGCATCTTTGGTTCCCATTGTTGGGGGAATACTTCTCACTTCTATTACAGAGCTTAGCTTTAACATGCTTGGATTTTGTGCTGCCTTATTTGGCTGTCTTGCTACTTCGACAAAAACTATCCTTGCCGAGTCACTGCTGCATGGCTACAAGTTTGACAGGTATTGTCTCTCCACCACCTCCCTCCCTCCCTCCATCCATCCATCCATATATAAAAGGGGGTGGGGCCAGAATTTTCTTAAGTGGGTCAGTTCACTTGCCTGTTATTCCATTCTTTCTAATTTTCAACAATCAACAGTATTGTGTTTGTAAGTAAGATGTTCCTGCATGCACAGAAATTTATAAAATTAGTTAGAAACTTTGGGAACAAAATAGTAAACAATATAGTGCTCCTACAAACCAAGAGGTTCACCATATTTAATATGGTTGTATAACTAAGTTGTATATGTCATATTGGTCGGATACAAATACAGTATGTCAGTTTGTAAGTAACCCCCGGCGAGAGACCCTCTTCATCTATTGCTCGGGAGATACCACATAACACTTAAGCGAGACCTTACTTCTTATTGACTTGAACAAACTAACTCCCGTCTTCCCTACCTTCACTCACTCTTTTAAAGACAGAGAAAGAAAGCGTAGGATCATCTCTCCATATATTCAATCTTTTATTCCAGCTTTTGATTCTGAGAGATGGAGCTCTAGAAGTGAAGTTCCAAACAGTATTGATTTTTTGCCACTGAGACTGAACATTGACCCGTCTTTGGTGATCTGTACCTCGAAACACACCTTAGACAAGCAAACCAACTACTATGGGTGTAACACCCCTTCCCGAATAGGAAAGGGAGGTCACGTGCAAAACAGAACAAACCTCAAAATAAGTAAACCTAGCATTAACAACTTCAAAATATTTAACAATTGGTAATCCATAAATGTCGAATAAAATACAATTATCTAAAAATTGATAGAATAATCAAAATCTAAAATCAATTAAACCTAGATAGTCATATGTAGCTCTCTTCACATGAAACCCTAAACCGCCCCTGCAAATTTGCCAGAAGAAAAACACAGCATTAGTCAAATGCCCAGTACGGATATAGAGTACAAAAATAATGAATTGAAATAACTAACTCAATTAATTGAGCCAACTGAAAGCGAACAAGACTAACACAACGAAATAATAGGCTGAATCAAATTTTTGGGTGTTATTTCATATCGAACTAAAATCAAATAACCAAAGACTAACAAAATACATCTAATCATGATGTATGCAAATCAAAACGGATAGTTCGCACGACACATACGTCACTAATCCGCCAATTAAATTAAATCAAATCAAATACTAGGTCAATCACGTATACCTGATCAAAAATATCAAATGGCCAAAGTTCACATCCAGAGCAACATACAAAATCAAATGGCCAAAGCTCACATCCAGAGCAACATACAAAATCAAATGGCCAAAGCTCACATCCAGAGAAACATACAAAACAAAAGCATACATCGTGGACTGATCAATACTTGACATGATACATATCTTAATTAGCAGAGAGTACAAATACGAGCTTATGTATCAACTACAAAATGAAACTATTATATGAATTTCACAAAAAACAATTATATGAAATAATAACGGAACGAACGAGGAACAAAACGAACTAATTAAATTTTACAAGAGTATTGCTGAAGGAGTACGAAATCCATATCTAATACGCACAACCATTTATAGCACACTCTACAAAATCTTATCTTCCAATGCCAACAATAATATCAAATACAAAATCTTAACCATCACCTAAATATATTAACCTCGAATTAAATATGATCCAAACTAATAATTCTAAAATAATTTGTAATCCAATCAAGGTTCCTTTAATTATCACATTAGGTCACTATTAATACTCTAAAACTTAAAAATCAATATCAAAACTTAAAAAATCCTAAAACCCAAATTATTCTTAATACGTCAGTCTACTATTCTGATCTTATCACCGTTAATTAAAACTTATTTATCAAAATAATTAATTTTAATAGAAACTAGACTTCAAATACTCTAATTTAGCCTCAAGAATCACCCAAATCGGATTTAAAATCAATAAGTTATACATTTTTAAATATTATAACTTGTTGCCGAAAATTGTGCTACAAAAATTCAAATAAGCTCTTTCTTAAAATTCACAACAAATCATACATTAATCTTTAACGGTTCAAAATTGATGAACATATTCCCAACTTATATATGTAATTATGTATAAAATATCCAAAAGTTATAACGATCCAACGGTCGGATTAAGAGATATAACTCACGCAATAGACCTCAAAATATTGAAACTGATTTTCAGATTTTAACGTTTACATTCACTCAAATTATATTGCTTAATATAAATTTATCTCATCTTTTCGATTATCATGATATCTAATTCCATATATATATATATATATTTAAAATATATCTCTAATTTAAAAAAACCTTATAACTAAACTTAAAATCAAAATATAAAATCTTATTTACCTTGCTTGTTTGTCTTTCTTCAATACGCGGCAGTAAAGAATCTATCTTTCGAGTCTTTTAGAATCTTCAAACTCTCTTCATGTCTTCACGAAAATTGTAGCTCTCGAAAAGATATACAAAATAGGCTCAAGAATCACTCGATTCAGAGTTAATATGACTGAGTTACGAATTTTCAAAACTAGAGCTGAAAATAGTGACGGAAATTGGGACATATTGCAATTTTCAGCAATTTTAGGCACGAGGATGACGTCAAATAACTTTTCTTCCTTCTTCATAATTGGAGAGAACGAAAATGAAGAAATAGGCTTTGGATTCACTCAATTCTAACATCGGATGAATTAAACATGATTTTTTTTAATGAGCTGCAATGTGTATAAGTATTCTACTCAAGAATTCAACTAATCAAATTAGAATAGGATTAGGGTTATACCTCCACTCTTTAAATATAATAAATAGGAATCAATATAGGAGTTAGCAAAATCATAATGGACTCCTCAATTTTAATTTAATCAATTATTTAATTATCTACTAAAAGAATTCAACTTTCCAAACGAAACAAGTAAGAAAAAAAATAGCAACTTGCCTTTTCCAATTCAAATACATTTTTATAAAATAAAATCAATTAATATTTCATTATTAACAAAAATATGGGTTATTACAATGGGTCCATGGGAGTCTTGTTGTTCTCTTCACCCTACCTAAAAAAGTGGTCATATACTTTTTATTCATAGGCTTGTACCATGCGCACCCTGTGTTTATTACTCATACATAGGATTGTACTATGTGAACCCCTGCATCCATTACTCTTGATTCTTTAGATCATGATGGCATTACATTTGGTCAATCGTGGTGTTACGTTTCTATGTGCAAGAATATCTGACCAGTGAGGTGGACAGTCTTGTAGCCTACATTTTGAACTACCATTACAGTTTACTCATTATTTGAATTAAACTTTAAGGTATCACACGTTTAACAATTTTACAATTTCAAGAATGCTGCAACTGAATCTGAATCCATAAAGTTCAAGTACCCATGAAAAATCAAAAGAAGAGCAGTGTGAATTAGGAAAGGAATCCTAAAATTCCCAATGAAGTGACCCATGAGACAGTGGTACGAGCATTCCTTGCATAGAATTTTAATTTCTTTTCATCCAAGAGTTGATTGTTATCATTTCATTCCCTACATTTCCAAGGTAAAGTTGAACAAGCTTGTACTTAATAAATTCACGAATTCGACAGTGCCTGTAATAATGCAAGTACACCTTTCTTTGTTGCTTTTCTTCATGGAAGATAAATTATAGATGTTTTCTCAACCCAGTTTTTCATTTGATATCTAATAGTTGCACGACTACAATTAATTGGGCTCTTTCCAACTTCAATTCTTTCCTTAGAATTTCTTGTCAAAAAAGGTGACCATGTGAGTACAGCTATACGCAGGTCCTGCTTTTTTCTGCCATAGTCATACAGACAAATCAACATCTTTCTTTATCTACTGTTGCCTAATTAGATTTAGCTGCTTCCATTTAACTGAGACTAGTTATATTAACCATGCAATGTTGTATTGATGGTTCTACAAATACTATATTGCATATTTTTCCCGTATGGATTAATGATTTTATTGTTAGTGCTGATCTAGTGGTTCCTTCTATGTTTTCTGTAGCATAAACACAGTGTATTACATGTCACCTTTTGCTACTATGATCTTGGCGGGACCAGCTCTACTACTGGAAGGGTCTGGGGTTTTAGAATGGTTTCGTACATGCCCCTCTCTATTCTCATCCCTCATCATTATCTTTGGCTCAGGAGTGATGGCTTTTTGCCTCAACTTCTCTATCTTTTACGTGATTCACTCCACCACAGCTGTCACGTTTAATGTTGCTGGAAATCTTAAGGTGAGGTCAATATATGCGGATTATTTAGTCAAAATAAAAAATAAAGAAAACAGGTGGATTGCATCTCATGCGTATTTTTGTCTACTTAGATTGTTGCTAAGTTAACTATCACGTATCTTGCATCAAATAAAAATAAATGATTATCACCTTTCTTGGCCGACATTGCCATCATTATTATAAAGCGCTCCTCTTTTAATAGTCTAAGTTATTTTGGAAGCTCAAGTATTTCAAGTATTTTGTTGTCATCTCATATTTAATTTTACATGTTGAATATCACGAATGTTAAAAATATTAGAATTATTTACATTCATAATCCTTGAACTTTTACAACAAATAATTGGCACTCAAATTCTACCCTTTTGGTTTGCCTTTTCCATACGTGTTTTTCTTAAAAAAATTGTCTATGGATATAATTCATGGGTGGATGTGTTTTGTCAAAACCTAAGGTCCTTGGGTGGAAAATAGATCCGACTTTCAAGAAAAGTGACTTCATCTTTTCATGTGAAATAGTTTGTCTAGATGAGGAAATAGATAGAACCAACTTCACCAAGGGGGTGACAGGACACCATTACTTGACAAGAATGCATTTCATGAAAATCATTCCAAGTAGGGATGTTAATACACTCGTTTATCATGTACTTAATTATTTTTGTTTGTTTCATATTTCTTCTCAACAGGTTGCTGTTGCTGTTACATGTTCCTGGCTGATATTCAGGAATCCAATCTCTGCTATGAATGCCGTTGGATGTTCAGTGACACTCGTGGGATGTACATTTTACGGGTATGTGAGGCACTTGCTCTCCCAACAGCTACCGGGAACTCCCCGGACACCTAGGACTCCACGGAATCGTATTGAGCTGACTCCTCTGATAATCGATAAATTAGATGATAAGGTTTAATTTAGTTAGTCATACGGTTCGGTCAGTTGGGAAAATAGTAATAGGACTACAGATTTATCAAAGAATGTGAAACACTCTGGATTCTTTGTTGTAATCTTTCACCAGATCAATCAAAAAAAAATGACAGCATCTTATTTTCTTTTACTCCTGGTCCCATTTTCTGGCAGGCCCTTTTTCTCCTGATCAAAGTAGAGGGAGTTTTCCTCGCATTTTCCAAGAATTCTTGGCTGTCATATACATGGTTGCTAGGGAGTATGATCAATGGATAGCTAAACTCATATTTCTAAATTATTTGTATTTTCCAGTTTATACAGTGGCCTTGCTACAGTACCAATTTTGGCCCATTTGAACTGGTGACCAAACTTATATGCCCATTTGCTACTCTCGAGGGTTCAGTGACTCCTCCTCACTTGTAATATACAAGTGCATTTATAAATATAAAATGAATTAATGAGATAATGGCTTGAAACTGATTATCAGATCTTGCACCGTCCACAACACCATGTTGCCTTCAATCAACAAGATAGTGTTGCAGACTGCTTGTGTTTCTTTAAATCATGACCAGTGATCTAGTTATAAGCTATGCAAATTCTGTGGTCATATATGGATCGAATACCATAATATTTACATACATATATATATATATATATAGAGAGAGAGAGAGATATATGTTGTCCATTTAATTTCATTAATACTCTTCACAACAGATCTAGTTAGTAGTTAAGAGGGGGGTGATTACAGACTGGAGTAGTATTAATATTTTTTTTCTTGGGAATGCTACAAGGCTAATAATACTAGTACTAATAGACTACCAAACACATTGACATTATTACATCTTCTCATATTAATACCAGTACCATAAATAAGCAAGCTGCTCAGCTAAGCTAAGAGCCAGAAATCCTTCTGCCATCTGGTGCTGATTAGGTATCCACCAATGCCTTGGCTTTGCTTCCTCACCCCTATTGTCAAGCACTCCACATTGTTTATGCACTCTTCCACAAATTTCTCTGTCCTGCTCCTCCTACACAAGCTGCACAGCAATGCAATTATAAGAGATTAGAGAGATCCCCAAAACATAAAAAGATATAATCAGAGGTAGGAGTTGAAGAGAGTTTAAATACATTTGAAAATCTTATTTGTCTAAACAAAAATATTCAAAATGCAACTATTTTAACTCAAAAAAGTGGATTTTAATCCCCAAACTCACTGCACTGGGCATTTCTGACTTTTCAAATGCAGCAAAGCACACAAGTCCTAAATATACAACTTGAAACTGAAGGTCTATGTTTCAAATGGTTGTTATTTTCATACATATATAAAAAATTATACATTGGGAATTGTAAGAAAAGACCAACCAATTAAGGAGTGAAGAGGCCTTTTTTTGACCCAAGACCAGAACAGACACTTCCAGCTTCTTCACTTGGCTCATCACTGTGGCTAGTTTTGGCCCTTGTATCCATAGTGCTTCCACTTCCACCTAGAAAAATAAAAAATAAAAAATAAAAAATAAAAAATAAAAAAAATACCTCCATCAATTATTTCATTTATCTTTCAAGTTAAATAGAAAACAGACACAAATCTCAACCACCATATCACTCTCACACACAACACCACACACAAAAAAACAAAAAAAAATGGAAAAGAAATACAGAGAGTTTCAAATATCTCCCCCTCTGAAAAAGTAGGGCAAAATTTAAAAGAAAGACTATCAGTATCATGTATTCTGAAGATCCCCCATTTTTCTATTTGAAAAGAATAGAAAAAAGAAGTATTAGACCTGAAAAGTGAAACAGCATGATGAAAAAGAGAAATAGCTGAAGCCTGGAAAAGTGAAAAGAAAAGGAAAAAAAGACCAAATGGGATCTATCAATCAAACAACCAGATCTCATATATATGAACTTCACAAACAAATCAAACATATATAAATATGTATACATATGTATATATGTATGTTTATTTTACCTCAGGTTTGCAAGCTTTGCAGAGTGAACCAAGTGAGCTAGCCAAATATGGAGAATTGGAATCAGGGGAGCTTTCAGAGGAGGAAGCTCTGCTATTAATGGAAGAATTAGGAGGAACAATGTGAAGAAGAGTGAGCCTATCACCTTTGTTAGCAACATGAGTGAGGGCCCACATCATAGCATGTTTTGAATGTGAAGATTCATCCACAACCACCATTACCCTCTTCATCATCACCATTCCTCCATTCTCACCATACATCATGTTGCTATTACTATTAAGCCCCTCCACTTGCTGCTTCCAGTTTCCCTCCTGGCCATTTTCACCATATCTGTTGGTGTAATTTGCAGTAACCCATCTCTTTGATGTTGATTTCCATCCCTCTTTTCCACTTAGCTGCCTCAGAAATGAGCCTGAACTTGGCATTTCTCCTAACAACTCCCCTGTTTTTTTTTCTTTTCTCTCAGAGGAAACGCAGTATATTCTAATTAGGAGACAGGAAATTGGGACTTGTTCCAAGGGTGTTTGTTCTTATAGTATGTGAAGTGTAAAAAAGGTTTTGAACTTTTGAGAGGAGAGATATATAGACAGAGAGCTGGTTGGTGTAAAATGGGGTAATGGGTTATGTTATTATATTGAGAGCTGTGTGTGAGTAGGATACAGCATTAAGTTTATTTTTTGATAAATTAATCAATTGATCAATAAAATATTACAAAACATATAAATTTCTATATATATATATATAATTATATATAAACTCGCTTTCAAAAAAATATCATTTCCGTGCGAGTATGTGAGATAGTGAGAAGTATATATATATATATATAGAGAGAGAGAGAGAGAGAGTGTGTTAATGGGGGTGATGAGGTTTATTTTGAGTTTATTGTTGGAGGGGAGGGGGAGGGGAGGGAGGGAGGGTTGGGGGGAGGGAGAGGGAGGAGGGGACTAGTGAGGGATGGTGGGTGAAAACCAAAATTGGAATTAATGAATGGGGAAAGGGTAGACAATGGAAAAAAAAGTACCCCGTGTTCTTACGAACATTTTTCACACAAATTATAAAAAAATTATAAATTTATTCTTAAAGACACGACAAATTAATAATTTTTAAATAATATATTAATGAATCTCTGAATAATATATTTATCTCTAACTTTATGTACGTGTACGTTAAGTCATTTTTTTTAAAACAAAAAACACTATTTTAAACCATCATTTTAAAGACGAAAGTAGTATTAAATTCATATTACAAAAAAAAATCACCTTTTTAAGTTAATCATTTTAATCCGGATAAGACGAGAGGAATATTAAATTCATATATACAGCTCTAAAATTACCTTTTAGTAGTTAAATGTTAGTAATATACAATATACAGATGTTATTGGACATGGTAAATTGTTTATTACACAATTTAATTTAGAAAAGTTATTTTAAAATATGAGTGCCCTAAATATATTTTAGACTTCTGCCATCCACAAAAGATGCTTAAAATACAAAAAAATATGCACTAAAAGATGTCCAAAATACGCAATTTAAATTAAATATATTATAAAGGGATTATTTTACCCTCAAATTACTTGAGCAGGACCCAATAATTTTAAAGAAAAAATAAAAAATTTATATACTAATTAATAAGTTGGATTCATTGACAAACTTTAAAAATAATCTGTACCTGTTCGTACTTTATATGAGTCTGATTTTCAATCATCTCTTCTTGTGCAGATGAACAAGTCACGGGAATCCCTGGCTTATCTGGGGCTTTATAAATAAAGATTTATTATTAAATAAATAATAATCTGGAGAGTCTAATTTTGATGATGAAAGGGCGGGTTCTTGCTACCATCTTCTTCTCTGCACTTGATGAGATTCTTTCCTACACTTTTTAATACTAATTTCTCCGGTGAACCGAAGGGATCCAACTAAGAACGAATCGATTATAGGGACAATTTTTTCTGTCGCTATAACATAAAAAATCAATTTTTAATGTTATAGCGATAAAAAAAACCTTATTTCATAAAGTTAATTCATGATAAGTTGGTCGATTGATTGATTAATCTGATTACACGCGCAGAGAGAGATCATCTCCGGATCTGCGATGTCGACGTTATATTAGTCGTCTGATCTTTCGCACGCAAAAAGAGAGATCATCTCTCAGTTTGTGTGTAGACATTATATTGGTCAATTTGCCAAAGTTAACTAACCACTTCCGTGTTTTCGCAACAAATTGTCAGTCTATTTTAAGAGAGGGGAGGAGAGAGTCATTAAAAATAAGATAATATACTATGTGCATTAATTGTATATAAAAAGTTATACATCTATATATATTGTTTATTAATAAAAATATATAAAATATTTAATCGTAAATCTTGCTCCCTAATTTTATTTTATTAATTTTTATACTGCGTATGCATAATTTTTTATATATAATTGATATCTCTATGATTATTTTTAAAAATATTGATGAGCCTTCATATTGATTTGTTAGGGACGGATCCAGGTTAGCGTAGCGTTATTTTTTGGTAAAGTTGGTCGATTATTGAATAAAATCTTGACACATATAATTTTATCTGCATGTCGATGTTCTATCGATCAATTAATGAAACTACCTTAAAATAAACTTCATACTAACCACTTCTGATAGGACATACCTTTAGTATCAATGCATGCACATAAGAACCTCTTTTTCAAATGTCTTCATGATTGTGAACCCTATCATTGTGTTTCTCGCCCCATCCTGGCCATCCATATCTATCAATCATTAACTTTTTCATTAACTTTTTAAAATTAGTATGGAAGCAAACCTATATCATTTTAATTACTAAATTTAGAACGAAGCAAATTTTGTTATTAATATTTTTATATATATACTATATAATTATAATAATTATATCAATTAAAATTAAATAAAATCATATTAATTTAAAGTTTAATATACCATCGTTTGACCTTAATTAACTTAATTTGTGTGAAATTTTTCCTTAGTCATCTTTTAGGGACAAAGAGTAATTAGCTACTCTATATTATAACACAATTAAACTAATACTACTATATTAAACAATGTATAAAGCTAGAAAAGCTATAGTCTCAGATATTAAATATATAAAGTTATGATAAAAACAATCATAATTTGCATCATTCCAATAATATAGGTAGACTTTCAACCTCCCTAGTACCCATTAAAATTATGTTGTTCCACAAAGGCCATGCATATTAAGCAATAAACTAATTACAAATACATCAATTGCATGAATCCTGGTTTGTTGTTACCCACTTACCCTTTTATGTCTAGTAATTAACTAAAAACCTTTTTATTAAGAATTTTATTCGTTTACAAATAATTTATTTTAAATGGATCTTATTTATCTTTTAAACACTGTATTTGAAGTCCAAATATGATGTTCCAAAAATAGCGCCGTGTGTTTGGACCACCAAACCAAACGCTACAACTGTAAACGCTCTAAATATCAATAAATATGAATTCCCTTTTCATGGGAGTGGTTAGCATGAAGTTCACTTCATAGTAAGTTCACTTCATGCCTAATGTAGTGCTGACACACAGGCGGGATGATGATCTCTCCGTCTGCGTGTCAGCACTGTATTAATTATAAAATGAACTTACCATGAAGTTCACTTCATGCTAACCGAATCCCCTTTTCATAGTTATCTAGCATTAGTTTATTTAAATAGGTTTTGTGGTCATTTCATATCTCTAATTGTTCTTTTTATCCTCATTCTAAAAACTTTAGAGTACATTTACAACAATATTCTATGAAATCTGAATTAATTAAAAAAATGCATCTCCTTAATAGGAAAAACTTAAAGCATGATTGGAATCAAATAATCCAGGACGGTTGGCATGAAGTGAATTTCATATTTAATATAAATATCGATACGATATCTGACGATATGTCAATACCAGTATTAGATACTCCCTCGGTTCCTATATAAACGACGTTGGAGGCCAAAGTCCACTTTTTAAGGAAGGTAATGATGGGTCAAGGTAAAGTCTAAATTATCATTTTTCTATTTTTGTTTTTTTATAATTAATGATGGGTCAAAGTTGAAATTAAATAGGAGTCTTGCACTTGGAAAGATGAGATGTTTTAGGGGTAATCTAGGAAAATGTGAGAAAAAACCTCCTAGAAATATAGAAACGTCAATTATTTAGGAATCAATTATATAAGAACCGAGAAAGTATAAAATAAACTTACCACGAAATTCACGTCAACGGGATCCCAACAAACTAATCACATTAGGCTCAAATTTATTTGTCCATATCCATACTATCAAGTATCAATATCCATTTCTGACCTAGTCTCTGACCATCACCCAGCATCTATCTGTCTAACCATTTTCAGTGAAAGGAAATTATATGGGTATTATCGTAAATTCGATGAAAGGGAAAAAATAGTACCATTGATGTGTAACTATGGTGGTCACAAGCACATCTACTCTCACGTAAAGAATCCTGACTTCTGACACCTAATAGTATTTATTACATAAATAAATGAACAGTAACTGAATGACAAATTTAAGAATAGGAAATTAATATTTTCATGTCATTTTTTATACGTAATATTAAATTAATATTTTCAAAAGTGATCAAAATTTTTTAAATATTTTCCATGTCCTAAAAAGATGAAAAGTATAAATTTTATGTATTTGGCTTTTCCTTTTATTAAGGGTGAATATATAATAAATATTGTCTATTCGAAAATATGAAAATATCGATATTAAAATATCAATTTTAGAACTAACAAGAATAACCCAATACCTTTAATTATATATATATAGAATATATTATTAATAATTAATAATTAATAATTAATTTTCCTATAATTAATAATTAATAATTATTTTTTTTAAAAAATATTACAATTAATATAAATTTTAATTAATATTACAATTCTGGCTTTCCTCCTTTTTGAAAATCGGGCAAAATCGTTATTGAATAATAATTGGATAAATCGAAATTCCAAAAAAGCAAAACAAATAATTCGGTTAAATTAGTTCCGTTATTGAAATTGTGCTCAATCTATTTAGGGGTGTTGATCGGTAAAAATCATTAATCTGACTCATTATTATTGAAATCGGCCAAAATTTGATAATCTGAAATCTGATTTGGGCCGTGAATTGAACCGGATTTTTCTGGAAAGTAATATAATTTTTATTTTATTATTTTTATTATTATTATTATTATTTTATGATTATTAATATTATTATTATTATAATCATTATTTTTTATTAATTATTTATTAATAAAAAAATTAGAAAATCGATATATCTGGATTCGATTCGATTTATCTTAGATCCATGAAAACCATGTCCCGAATCGGATCTTTGGACGCCCCCCAAAATAGGTATATATCACCCATTCCGAGTTGTCGTACACTAGTATGTAAAGCAACTACAACTTTATTATTACAACGAAGAAAGCGTGAGTTTGAATACAAATATTATCTTACAGACAATATATCTATACTCAAATAAATCCTCATCACATTTATTGATACATTATTTTAAAAAAATGGTGAGGACTACTAAACAACTCTCTCTGAACCTTCATTCCATACCCCACTTCGTCTCGCTTATATTCTCGCCTCGAGAAGAAAAATGGAACAAAAAGGAAAAGGGTGAGCTCAATTAGCCCAAGAAAAAATATTATGACTAAGATAATATACAACAAATTATCATTAGTCTTCAACGGGAAAAAAAAACTAATAGAATCTGAATAGACAACAAGTTTTAAAACCAATATTCGCAATGAAAATAATAATTCATTAGATAAGTTAAGTAGAGAATGCAAACTACTATCTTACATGTATGAATTTAAAGTTAAATCGTCTATCTTTTATCCTCATAACATCAATCAACATACATCCGGAATCAAATATTCATCTTTGCATTTCTGCCAAAGAATTCAGATATTCATCAATTAATCATTTCATCTAAACACTCATTCATCTTTTCACTTTGCTACGGGCCAAAGATATTCATCGAAATCATTCATCTGCTGACTACTGGTAAAGATATTCAATAATATCATCATTTAAGATCGAGGATGATGAAAAATATTTTTAAAGAAAAACGAATCCACTTGAAACAAAAAAATGACAATTAAGGATTAAGGATTAAGGATTAAGTGCTTTTTTTTATCCATGTCCAAAATACCTCAAAAATAATCATAGTGGTGTAAAATTCAAGAATGATCAAAACATGGATCTGATCAAAGCTAGTATCCACAATAGATATTTTGACGAAAAGAAAAATTTTTCATTTTTCGATGAATAGTCTTGATTATAGTGAATAATCAGAGTATCGTGAATAGTCAGAGTATCGTGAATAAGAACCCCAAACACTAAAAGTTCCAAATTTGATTAAAAGTTCAGATCAATACTTGACGTAATGATATTAGAATAAATAATATCATTTAAAAAAAAATAATATCCCTTACCTCAAAAGATCATTACTTCAAATAAACACCTGATATATAAGCATGACTTGAACTTGAAAAAATATAACAATACTCAAATTATACTCAAAATACTCACAAGAATATGCTTTAATATAATATAGAGAGAAAACTTGATTTACGGTGTGATTTTCAATTCTAACACAAAGACCTTTTATTTATAGGAAAATACTTAGAAACAGAAAGCAGAAAATTTAATTTAATAATAATATATATAATCAAATTTCCTCCTCGCTTTTAAATCTGGTCCAAACTTCAGCCACACATGTGCCAAAAAATAATAAAAACGTTTTTCTTAATAAAATAATTAAAACTTTCAAAAATCAATTATTTGAACTTGAACTTCATAATTCATAATAAATAGCCCTTTTATCAAAAATTTGAATCTCTCGCTACTTTTTATAGAAATTCAATTCTCTACAACTTTCGAGAAGAAAGTTTTCCCAAATTCCAAATAAAATTTGTACCAAAATCCACAAGCAGGCGATTTTATCACATTTATAATCAAATTTACAATCGATAAATGGGGTCCAATGAGAGCATGTTTAACATGTTTTAAACATTTATTGTAACAAAAATACTCTTCCTCCTCGTATACTCATATATCCCACATTCGTTGTAAAATATCACTATTATTATATTATTAAAATATAATAATATATTTAAATAATTATTTTATCGAGAAAAGATAAAATTTCAATTTTCAACAATTGTCACATTAAAATTTTCTCCATCTATATCCACATAAAATTAATATTTTTCTTATCATATGAATCAATAATTAATTATTCACAAATAATATTACGAAATCACAATATAGACAACCAGGCGGGTTAAAGAAAGAGGGGGCTTTCCATAAAGATTTCTCCTTCTTTGGTGCGCAATTAGGTGACCAAACCTCTCCTTAGACGAACTTTCTAGACATTGCCAATAATGTTATCCAATAATATTATTCAGGATAATATAAATTATTGCTCCGATAATGAAAAATCTTGTGTAATGACAATTTATTGAAACAACGAAATAATATAAAATATCAATACAACAATTATTGAATCAATAAAATCTTTGAATAATTAATTCATCGTAACCATTATTAAGTAGTGCCTTCTTACGTAAGAATCAATAATTGGTGCGATACTGGTAATATTTCTTGTGTTTTAACCACCATCAGTATTTTAACGATATTAACTTTAAATAACTTCTGTTGTTATTTTTAAACAACTTATATTTGTTGTTTTCTTCATCCAATCGCTTTCAGTTATGGGACCCACATACGGTTTAAGGTGTAAATCGTATGAATATTCTCCGATGGTATTTAATATTCCACGACCAAACGAATATTCCCAACAACAATGAATATTTTATAACCACTTCTTTGTTTTGAAATATTTACATGTATTTTACCCTAACTATCCACATTAATCAAATCAACCCTTACTATTTCAAAATAATAAATAGAAAATTAAATTTCATTAATAATAATTTGGGGTCTTTTACAGTGCAGCTTTAATTTATATATCTGGATTTTTTTGTCTGAAATCTGTTCACATTTTATCTTCCAAAAGCTAAAAAAATCAGTTTATTTGCACACCCCTACCTCCATTACATTTTTTCTAATTTCATTCAATATACCAATTATTTGATCTTAATAATTTTGTTAATAATGATCAAAATATATTAATATATAGTTAATGATATTAAAATCAATCGCACACAAAAAATTAGAAACATAAAAAAATATTTTCATCGTTATAAGTTTAAAAGAAATTTCATGTATTGAAATTTTGATGAAAATTTCACATGTTTATCAAATGATGAAAGAAAATCGCATTATTTTATTTTTGGAACAATTATGCTATATCATATAATAAATTAGTTTATAATTGTTGATTTTAATTTTATTATCAACAATTAAAAAAATATGATATATTGAATGAAATTGAAGATCGAGAATGTATAATGGAGAAAATTCAAATCTAAATTTCACGCATATTAAAAAAGTAGAAGTAGAAAAAAAATATCAAATTTATCTTCAGATCCCACAAGATTATATAATTGACAAGTACTTTTAATTTTACAGTTATCATTCACTTTATGTATTTTTTCTCATACTTTTGGTGACAACAAAATTTGTATCTTTAGTTATTTTTTTGGGAACGGATGGAGTGTCTATTTACTCCATCTGTCTCTTAATATAAATCGTTTTAAAATTTTGTACAAGTATTTAAAAATGATTGTATAATATTAAATATAATATATCAATTATATATATTGTCCTTATATTAGAAAAAAGAGATTGTTATTTATTGAATAAAAAATAATAAAGAACTAAAAGTTATATTTAATATTTGAGATAATATTAAAAATTAATCAATTAATCTTACTTAAAAATCTCAAACTGCTTATAATAAGTGACAAAAATACTTTTTATATTAAGGGACCGAGAGCATGTTATAAAGCTTCTATAGAGGCTTTGGTGATTTTGTATCACACTTTTTTTTTTTTTTGCCTCCTACAACTTTAATTATATTACTATTTTTTTATTTAATATTCCAAACTTTATATATTTTTTATTTTATCCTTCATAATTTATAAACTTTCCATAAATTTATTTTATATTTTTTTTAATCACCGGTGCTAGTATTAATAGAGGGTATTATTAAGGGAAATTAAAAAAATGTAACATCGAAAATTGGGCCTTTGGAAGTATTCGAGTAGTCGTACTACTTCCAAATAATTGCTCCCGATTTATTCGCTGGCATTTGTACCAAATGACCATATTACCCTTCTGGTTTTGTTATAACTCCTAGTTGCTATCATACCTTATGCGTACAAGTAAATTTTGGAGAGAGTAGTAAAAGATTCTCCTATTTAATATACCTCATGATTATAAACACGTGCAATGCACGTGCAGGCCATACTATTTTTTTTTATGAAGAGCACGATTTTCATATATATTTTTGATATTTTTATATAAAACGAGATTTATTTTATGTTAAAAATATCGAAAATATATATCAAAAATATCAAAAATATATATCAAACTATCAAATTGTTTTGTACTAATTTGAACACATTCTGCCTTGACATGACAAGACTCAAAATTGGAAATTGTAACATTGGTTGGGTAACACATTCTCGTGAACATTGGTTGATTAATCAACTTATCGTAAAATAACATCGTGATAACACAATCCGATAATATTATTGAAGATTAGACCATCTTTCATTTAGATGCAGCCGGGTTAGTATGTTAATTTTTGGTAATTGATAGATTGATCGATAGAATCTGATAATATTATTAAACTTACGATTAGACCGTAAACTCAAAACATGTATAACTTACTTCAAGCATATTGAGTTTGAGGTTGGTTTAAATAATGGTTGGTTATAATCTACTGGTAACGAAATTTTTTAATTAATTTATTATATTTATTATTTACTTACGATATCATGTTTCCCTTGCATATTTGATATTTAAGAGATTATTAACTTTACTTGTTACTTGGTCCCACATGTAGTTGCATTCACGTATGAATTATCAGTATCATGTCCTGCATGGACTTGTTTTAAAAAGTGTTTTCCCCTCCTCCTCCTCCCTCTAAAATGGCAGAAGATAGGGCCATGTATTTATGTACGTTTCAGATATATTTGCAGGCATATACATACATATATACAATTCTGACCATCCAACTCCAACCAACTTTAAAGTAATCGAATATAATAACGTTTTTTTCAAAGCAGACATTTTTGAAGGATATGTAATCGATTTTGTAAATAATGATACGATTTAAAAAATCTAACCGTCGCTCGTTTTGATAAAAATGTTATTTAAGTCTGGAGAGAATATCTTAATCGCTACCGTATATATATATATATAAAATTTGTTTGTACAGTCGTAATTCAGAGATTGGTGGGATTGATTACAATGCAAGTGGTGAGTGATTCTGTGACTGTACGTACGTAACTCATCGATATATATATATATATATATATATATATATATATATATATATATGCTCTCACGGTTTCACCACATCTTGTGGCTTGTGTTATCTATCACTTGATTTCAATTTCTGGGGAATTGAGTTTGCTTGTGAAAAAAGAGAGTAAAGGAAAATGGAAGGAAACGGTCCTCAGGAAATTAACAGTGTTTCAACTCTTTTGGCCTTCGGGATAAAGATAACAGGGACAAATTACCTTCCTTCCTTCCTTATCTCGTGAACATTAAATTATTTCTTTTTGACTTATTTTTAGTGGAAAATACACTACACTATTATAATTATAACTTGCTTAATGGGACACTAAAATTACAATAATACTAAAAAATTATTACAAAAAAAAAAAAAGAGAAGCTCTATAAATGAAGCTACTTCTGTTATTTAAACAAAATTTGTTATATAAGCTACTTTTGGCATTGTAAATTCCTACCAACAATACAAATGAAACGAAGCTCTATAAGATTTACAAAGAAATAACCTCTATTTTATAAATTAGAAGATTAAGTTATCTACCATATGTTTATCTCAAATTTGCATCCATGGATTGGGAGGAAACTTTCTGGTAGCAATTATATTGATCCAATAATGAAATATCTTCAGGAGATAAAGATAGTGCACCAGTACTCAAGTAGTTTCGAGCAACACATACTCTGCAATATACCACCACCCAACTAAATGAGAACACTATAAGCCGTGGAATCGCCAAAAAATTTACATTTAGAGCTTGCAAAATATAAAGTATTTTGATGGTGTAAACACTCACCTCCGTTTTTTTGACTTATTAATGCTTTCGGATAAACGAGAGGCTTCTGATCTTGAGATTTGGCTCAATGAAGAGAGGTATTCATGGAATGCTTCACCCTTTATTGATAAATATGATCTCCAAGGAACTATGGACTGAACTATACTGCAAAGGCTTGACGCTAATTCACTGCACACAGGTGAAAACACATTTAATTCTAGTAAAAAATTATATAACAAATATTTTGGAGTAAATCGAAAAAGAGAGAGATTTGAATAACATCCAAATACAAAGCAAAATTTTACAACCACCTTAGATGCATCACACAAGGAAAGAACTTGCGACAGAAGTACAGATATGAATGATAGTTAGCATATGAAAAGTGAATAAAGTCATTTTTAACAAAACAAATATTCAAATTCAATCTATCCAAGATACACTTCATTGAACCCTAGGATTCTTTATAAAGTAGTGAACCTTCACAATTAATAATTTTATCCAAATCTTCCAACTCAAACTAATATTACTTTACGTTGTTGTTTAATGTTATAAGACCAATTAATACATCACAAGTATATATAGGCATAATTTTCATAGATGATTTTGTTATTATGAATGCAAGTACTGCAGCATGGTGATCAACTATGTGTGTTGTACTTTAATTTGAGTATTGCAGAGCATAACAAATATTGTTCTTCATTTCACTGGGCAAAGCTTCCCTAGTCCCCCATGTAGATCCTTAAGCTAGATATTAATGTCTGGACATTTGAACATCCTTCGAGATGGGGGCAAAATCCTTTGGAAAAAGTCTTTAACAAATTTAAATTAAATAGCACCAATGCGAATGCATATAGCAGAAATTTTTAACCTGCTATTAATTTATGAATATCAAGTGTTCTAGCTAGGGCTTAGTAACGTGTGCAATGATATGTGAGCATGGCTACTAGTACTGAAACTAGGCCTAGAGTTGTAAACCTTTGTGAGGAAATGCAACTCTTAGGTGGCTCCATTTCTAAACTCTGGATTCTTCTCTTATCCTGATTGGCCAATTTCCCCAATGCCATTGTATTGGTTGAGGATGCCACCATCTCCCATGCCAAATCCACTACACTCAGGGAACCGTGTTTGAATTTACTGCAGCAATATCTTTTGCAAATAAACACATCCCATGTTCTGAAATTGTTGACACCATCTTCAGTTGGTCATCGCACCAGCTGAACGAATGCGAATTTTCACAAGGAACCATTGCGGGTTCTAGATAATCCTGAAGAGTTACCGATTACTAACTTACCATCATGACATGACATGTAAAATTCAAAAAAAATATAGTTGTTCCACATCCAAACCAATAATTATATAAATACTTACACATATTTGTAGTTGGCAGTCGCTGAGTAACATATCGGCTTCTGAAATTAGATTACTCATTCCATATGCAAGTTTCAGAACTTTAGAAGCGTCTTTGTGTTCAAGTGTGGCATACTGTTGTAGATCCATGTGACAATGACGAAGTTTCCTCCACGTATCTTGTACAAAATCAGAGGCCACAAAGGACCTTGGCTTCTTCTTAAACTTGGATCTCCTACTGAAATTCATACGACTGCACTCATCAATCCCTTGATATTCTCTAGGTGCCTCAAAACATTCAATGTGAGAATCTGCCACCTCTTCTTCTTCTTGAACTGATTCTGTAATTATATCACCACTATTTCTCAGCAAAATCGGAACTTCATGCAATCCAGATGGAGATATATTCAAGTCAATACCACCAATGGGGAAATCATTTTTTGTAAAACCAGTTTCCGCACTATTATTGCGACAATCTGCAACCTCCTCTTCCTCTTGAACTGATTCTACATTATTACTATTTCTCAGCAAAATCAGAATTTCATGCAATCCAGATGGAGATACATTCAAGTCAATACCACCAACGGGAAAATCATTTTTTGTAAAAGCAGTTTCAGCACTATTATTGTGACAATCTGCAACCTCCTCTTCTTCTTGAACTGATTTTGTATCATAACTATTTCTCAGTAAAATCGGAATTTCATATAATCCAGATGGAGATATATTTAAGTTAATACCTTTAACTGGAAAATCATCATTAGCAAAAACAGTATCTGCCGTATTACCAACATCTCCACAAGACACTGTTTCAGAAAATAGCTGAGTCTCAGGAACGAAGGATGATTCGGGAACACAGGAAACATCAACTGACCTGCACATACCATTTACATTTGAACAATCTGCTATAACTGAGCAGGGATAATAATTTTCCCCAGACTTTTCCCCTTGAGCCAGAAGAAGCTGCTCAGTTAATGGGTTGACCGACATTTCAGTTGCTAGACAATGAGACGGAATCTTATTTATCACTTGAAGGTGCACTTCATTATCCATATCCTCAAACAGTTTGCCAGGAACAACAAGAAATCTGTCACTAAAAAATTCCTCTTCAGAATCTGAAGACAGAACAGTATCAATTCTTCTTCGGACACTTCGCCGACTGAATGCAACTGGTGATCCTGAAGAATTGGAAAATTCGCAAGCAGTATCAAACTGACCTGCCAATTCATTGCCATCCTGATCAGGGCAGTGCCTGCTTAGCATTGCTTCCTTTTTGGACTTAATACTGTCTAGTACAATCTCATGTGCCATCAAATCATTATTATATAGTTCTTCCTCTTCAACTATCTCAGTTAAGCTAGAGGTTTCTTCCACCTCCTGCAGTGTCCTGGTGATCTCCTTCTCCACAATCTCAGAAAGCTGAGAAGGGAAACCAAAACAGATTATCTTTGGTAGTATCCTGTGCCCAGCATCAGGATCATATACTACTGGACCATATGCACTCTGCACTTCCCTATCTGGACAATTGGGAAACGAGTCTGTATCAGCATAGAATATTAGAACATTCTTAAGAAAACCATATATTTGCTTTGGCAATATTTTCAAAATTAACTTTCTAATCCACCTGTGCTGCTATACCAGACCATGTAAATAGCATGGCACATACTTACATGATTACCTGTGACTCACCTTTTTGGTAACTTTGACCCTGACACCAGAATTGTAGATGCAAAATGGTTTTACGGATATCTCCTTGACAAAATCCAATAAATCGCTCCACCAAACAAGGTTGAATATTAGCTTTTTCTGCAGCACAAACCTACAAAGAGATCTCCTACATATTGGATACAGTTGCTAATAGATCTCCTTTATGAAGAATGGAAGATTAAGTGCGTAAGAAACTCATACCATATTTAAAAGAGGGAGGAGCTCCTTCAATGTTGGTATAGTGAAACACAGCTCTAGCCTGTCCAAATTGTTTGGCAGGACAGGATCGTTGCCTTAAATTTTTTAACAAAACAATTATCAATGGAAAGTAGAAATAACAATTTGATGAATGAAAATACTTCAATAAAGAACACTCTTACTATTGCTAGTCAATATCATGGGCCGTTTTGCTGTCTCTGCAAGTTGACGTATTGTAGCAATAAATCCACGATCTTCATAAAGAGTAGCATCCACGTCCTCAAAGAGAATCAAGGTTTTAATACCACTCTGATCACTAGCAGTTCTATTTTCCATGCAAACTGATTTCTGAGGTGTCATCCTGGCGCTATGAGTATACTCATCGTCTGATAAGGGAACGAGTTCAATAACTTCATTTTCAGACCCTTGGGCTGCTGTGGCATTGCACGAGGCAGGGGAGGACTTAAAGAAATGCTTGATATCAGAAATTTCTGGATTTTCCATGGAACTGGAAGAAATATTAGCTTCAGTTAAAGAATGAAAAATGAAGAGTAAAAGAAGAAAAGCAGGATGCATAACTATATATTGCTTCTCACAATGCCTTAATCTCTCCGATATCATGATGATCATAGAAACAATGACCAACATAGTGAGCGACATGATATAAGTTTGTATCTTAAATAGCTTTTACAAATTACTTTTGAGCAAACACATTCACAAGATAGACCAGTTAACTAACAACTATCAAGAAACAAACATAATAAGCAGAAAAATATTCATGAGGCTTGTATACCAGAATCTCAGAGGTAATCTAGAAAGCAAGTGTTTTCAAAGAAGACTTATGTGTCAACAATTTATCATGAATGCTGATGCCTCGTATTGCTTGTTACACATTTGGGGCAAAAACCATGTTGACATATCTCTACAATTTAAACATAAAGCTTTCTTTATATAGCTCCATATTTACTGTACTAGAGGAATGCACAAGTCATTCTGAAGTGAGAAAATGGTAATTACTGAACGACTGATGCAGTAAATTTAGTTCAACCATCATTCTTTAAACTCAAAATGATTTTATGATAGTTTAACTAGCCCATTAAGCACAAGACCTATGCAGAGCAAGGACAATATACGATCGAAAAGTTAAAGCCGACACAATATTAGAAGCATAATCTGGAAGATTGGAGATGAGACTACTGCCAGTGGCAGCACTTTGACTACTAAATACCAAATATGATAAAGCTTCACATTTTGGGTCTATTTATATACTATAATTATGGTACAAACTCAATAGATGAAAAATAAATTAGTATTTTGTGTACGCTCTCTTTTGGTGCCTGTACAATATCACAATCAATCCATAAATGATCTTTATTTTAATTAATGAACTACACACCCTGAAAAATAATGTCTTAAAAAAATGGAATCCACCAGATTAAAAAGATGTTCAATTATACAAACTAATATTAGAAAATTTTGAAAACACGACCAGAAGGTCCTTGCATAAAACAAAGTAAAAATAATAGCTTAGCAAAATAGTGTGTAACACCTCAGTCCCACACAGTAACATGTGGGATACATTGATATGTATATAAGGACTCAACCTACTGTTAGTAATAGTAATACCTTCAATCATGACCTTTTGGGTAACTGAGAGGGGGGGGGGGGGGGGAGTGTTAAGATGACCCAAAAAAGATATGACTGAGAAAATGGATTGGACCTTGGTAAGATATAATTTGAATTGGACTCGATATTTGACTCGGGTTGTTTCACAGTGACACCGCTGCATTCCCAATTATAACATAGAGGTGAAAGACCGTATATCACTCATTGCTTTGTAATTGATCACATGACAAGATCACATACAATGCTCAAGACAGATATGACTGAGAAAATGGATTGGACCTTGGTAAGATATAATTTGAATT
The DNA here is from genome assembly GCA_020205615.1 of Panax quinquefolius. Classification (NCBI taxonomy): domain Eukaryota; kingdom Viridiplantae; phylum Streptophyta; class Magnoliopsida; order Apiales; family Araliaceae; genus Panax; species Panax quinquefolius. The sequence continues at coordinate 39,179,199 of CM035172.1, read as the reverse complement.
GGAATAGAGATTTGACTCGGGTTGTTACACACTGACACCGCTGCATTCCCAATTATAACATAGAGGTGAAAGACCGTATATCGCTCATTGCTTTGCAATTGATCACATGACAAGATAACATACAATGCTCAAAAAGCAGAAAGTTCATGAACTCATTCTTAAGCATTGTACATTTGAAATTATATAAGATCAGTTTCAACCCGCAAATTGTTTCAATATTAATATAGTTTCTAATATAAAAACCCAAAATTTATTCCAAGAAAATATAAATTTCTTAGATCACTGGATATGCATTAGTGAGGAATTCAAAATACAACTTATAGATGCAGATAGTGATGAAGTTGACAAACCACTGACGCCAGTGCGATTCTACAGCCTCCCCGAATCTTTGCTTCACAAGAGCTCCATTTCGCCAATCCGATGCATTAACCTAGAATACAGCAGAATAAATGCCTCAGCTCTAGTTTTATACACTACTCCAACCTTTTTAAGTTTTAAACTTTTGAAAGGAGAGGAGGTTGAATAAAATCTGGAGCTAGTAAAAACAAATTCATAAATCTTAAATAACTGAAGGAATAGAAGTTTTTGGTACTTTTCCCTTTCATCTAAATTATAAACTGCATAGCCATAAATAGTATTTTTTTTATCATGATGGTAGGACCTCATTATAGTTTTTGCATCCTAGCTTACAGAAAATAATTAGGGACTATAAAAGTGAAGAATAACTGGCAACTGTTCCACAATGAAGTATTTTTGTATTTAACATTACCTCAATAACTTGAAATCCTTGCTCTTTTGCACAGGCATAGATGGCTGCAGATTTACCACTCTGCAGAAAAAGGAGGCATGCTTGTGAATTACCAACATAAATCAGAGGAATATATACTGAATTAGAAAAGGAAAAAGAGGCATGGGCAAAAACTCCATTCATGAATATATTTTTCTCTAATTAAAGAAAATCTGACGGAATAGTATGACTATATTTCATTTTTCTGCGCAAGAAAATTAAATTGTTAAAGCATGACATACATTGTCGGACCCATTCTCTAACAACTTAAGCAGTTAGACCAATTGGTATCTGACTATTGTATCATAGGTCTGGTTTCGCAAGATGTTGGGTTCAATCTTGCTTCTTGCATAATTGAATTTCGTTTCCCCGTTATGTTGTTGATGCAAGTGCACTCATTTTTGAAGGATGTATGCAAGAAGTAGAACTCTATATATTTTTGACTATTTATCAAGTTCCATGTAAATAAACTGTATTTGAGAAGTTCACAAATCTTAGAAACTACGACAATTGTTTTGAAAGGTTTCCCATCCTCTAATAAAACTTGTAACGGTTGTTCAAAACAATTATTCATATTGTCATCTTTGTTTAAAAAAATCAATCCACAAATATAGTTCAAACATGAATCTGAGCTACAAAATAATCAAAGTACCAAGCTAATATTGATAAGTAGGTTTTATACCTACTTATTGGATATTTACTTGCCAGAACTGATGCTTAATCTCGGGTGTTTTAGTAGCTTTTCATGCATTTTATCTCTATTTTGTAGGAAGCATTTGTGGAAGCTAGCCTGAGAGCATTGTGATTCAAAAGGTTATGAAGCCGGTTCAAATAGGAGCAAAGTGCATGTTTTGAAGAGTGAGTGGAAATGGCATATAGGATTGTTAAAGAAGAATGCAACAGCAGCAGCAATTCAGCAGATTCAGCACTCTAAAAGCACTATGGAGCAGCGCAGCCGCGCCTGATCCAGGCTAACACAGCAGGTAGCGCGCCCGCGCCCTTTTTGCACTAATGACTAGCACGGCCTCGCCTGTTCGACTTGACCAGCAGTTTGACTTTTCATTTAAAAAGCCAAATGAATTTCTTACTTAAAGAGGGGGTGCTTGCAAGTTAGAATATACCATAAGATCGTTTTTATTTCCTTTTTAGGGTTAGGGAAACACACAGAGAGCTTGTAGCCTCCTTTTCTATATCTAAGCTTCTCTCTTGATCTCTATAGTAGATTTTGATATTTAGTCTAGATTAGGGTTGAAATTGGGGACATTGAAGCTTGGATTAAACAATGGATGTCCGGATTTGAGAAGAAGATTTCAGATTTGCATATTTCAATCTCTTGTTTCTCTTTCTTTTCATTTTGGCTTCCAATGTATGAACAAACTCTTGTGATGGATCTTACTTTATATATGAACTAATTTCCATTCTAGGGGTTATGATGAATCTTGATATGTAGTTCAGATCTCTATCTTTCCTTATGAGACTTGGTTGATTATTTGTATTGGATTGTCTAATGTGATTTGATTTAAATGTTAAATTGCTTGATCACCAATTACCATGTTAGTCTATATGAACTTGAAAGAGGAATTATAGGCTTAGAACTAATCATATTAGCATATGTATGTGAATTCTACATTGAGTTGGAATTTATGTTTCGTGCCTAGGATAGACATATACTGAAGCGCCACATGTAGTCCATTGAGTACTTGAGCTTCAACCTGCTTTGACTGTAATTCACCTAGACATATAGTGTTTTAGTCAAATTAGGTGTTTACATTTATTCTATCTTATGTGGATTGAATGTAATGCAGGTATGGTGCGTCAAGAGATGGTCATATCAATCCAAAATAATTAACTAAGCTTGTAAGGAAGTGTATTGTCTTGAATGAAATATTAAGTGAAATCATATACCCCATATCCCCCTTATTTGGATATTTTACTTGCTAATTCTACTATTTCCTTGCCTTTAGTATTAATTTGGTTAAGATACAATTTATTCAACTGTTTAAGCAAACCGAGATAATTATAAAATGGTTGCATGATAAATTAAAACTCAATCATTATTCTTCGTGGGAACGATACTTTACTCACTCTATATTACTTGTGGACCACGTGCACTTGCGTGTGTGTTGTTTTGATTAACACCCAAACAAACCGACAAATATTCATCAAGCATTGACAAAAAGAATGCATATATTTCAGTGTATTAAGCATGCAATTAAGTAGGTTCCCCTTTACAAAAGGTCATCGCAGTTTATTTTCCTATCAAAACAAATAAACAAAACAAACAAAATGGTGATCACATTGGAGAGTAGAAACAGGAAGACTAAAACATATACTTCAGATCAAATAAATCAAGGGGAAAGAGAAGTTAGTTGATGTATACCCCAACTGGTCCTGTAACTAAGAGAACATTCTTCAGACGACTTGCTTCATCTATATCCTCGGAATCAGACTCATTTGTGTAGTAGCAGTTGTAGTAAACATCTTTCGCAACGCATATATTACCATTATTGGAAGTTTTGCTGGTTCGAAAATCTTTTTCATGCCAAAGATGTAGCCACTCGTTCAAAAAATTCACACATTTGCCATTACCACATACCTGTAGGTAGCATTATCAGAAAAGTGCGTACAACACAATATAGAGCACAGAAAAAAGACTAGAAACATATTTTTGATACAAGTGCACTTTAACATATTAAAAAAGATGGCCTCTGTACAACGAATCATTCAAATTTGAGATATCATACCTCATTGGCGTTTTCAGGCTGGTACTTTTTTGTCCATAGGCTGTTCTCAGGCTGATTGCCACAACCATGACCATATGACATCATCCTGATTATACAATAGCGCAGTAGAAAGAAAGCCATCAATCAGATATAGTAAGCAATGAAAGAATCATGCATTAAAAAATCTTACTCCCTCTGTCCCACTTTAATTGCTACACTTTCCTTTCTAGAATAACCCAAAACCAAGTCGTCTAAGCTTTTGTTCTATATGAATTCAATCAAATCAAATTCACAATTTACATGAATCAAACAGTCTTGATTGTGAATTCATTACTAATATTGCACTTTACTATAGTTTCTCAAGAGAGAAGATTCAAATTGATTAATATATGGTGGGTCCATTAAGAATACTTTCAAATACAATTTAAAAGTCACTGAAACATTAACGTGCATTCATAAAGAAGGTTATCAACTAAAGTCAAATGGAGGGAGTATATGACAAATACCAATCTCACATACAATAACTGTACAACTGAGACAGACACCTCATGTAGCCATTTATTTCAAAACCATATCAAATTAATAGTTAGGTTGACTCAATTATCTATATGTAAAAATATTTATTGAGCAACAAGCAGCATGGTGCAGAAAGAAATGGCATCTAATACTCCAAAAGGAGATATGGCCTTACGCAAGGAAAAGATTCATGTAGCCAACCCCAAATAGCTGGGACACTCTTGAGTTGAGTTAAGTTGACAACCAAACAATGTGGTCTACACAAGTAATCACTCTACAATAGGATGGTAAAGTTTTGTTGTGCATTATGCCTTTCCCAGACAAATATATTGCTACATACTTGGTCAAAATGTCAGAATACTTAACCAGCTTCCACAATGTTTTATCTTGCAGTGTAGTCCTAATGGAGGTGACAATAAGCTATAGCACTTTAAAAAATGCAGAAAAAGTTATAGAAATAGTTCATTTAAAAATAGTTATAGAACTCAGAAATCCAGGTAACATGTTCAAAAACCTAAACTCCCAGATAGAAGACAAATAATTAACAAAGTTCAAGAGCATGTGGATTGGATAAGAATATATCTTCACCTTTCCTCAAGAAATATGTTGTGACACTCGACATCTGAGTTTCGGCCACAGCCAGAATGAACTGCGAAGGAATCAATTTTGCTCATTTCATGATTCTGCCAATTAATCAAGGATTATTAGTCTCATCAAATCAAAGGCTAAAAAATGTGAAGTATCTCCACAGCTGATTAGATACATACCACTTCTCTCTCCCTTGATCTTTCACAACGGACATCAGCCAAGAGCGTGGATGATATAGCAGGGAAAGAATCTCGTTGAATAGGGGAATGGTGCAAAGACACCTCTTCGAGTTGAATGGGACATTGATCTGAAGAACCATCTTTTTGACAAGAAGATGTTCTGGTTGAACAAGAGATGTCAAGAAATTTATGAAATTGTAAGGACTTGACTGGTTCTTCATAAATTGATGAGCGTTCACTTTCTAATCCACCACTGGTACTGTCCCAGCTTCTTCCAGTAAAAACCCATTTTCCCCAGTCGATGGAGAAATCATCATCCTGCATAAGCAAATTTTAATTTCATCCTTGGTGAGAAAGATAGAAAATTGATCTGTTTATAAACGCAATAATTAGATACCTATATGATAGAGTCACTTTCGAAATTCTGGCCTAAGACATCATACCTGAACTTTTTCAAATACGTGAATAGGGCTGAAAGTGATGCTTTTATCCTTTTTGACAAGCGAGGACCAACTACTCCCTTCATCAGTTGTCTCCTGGTTTTTCTTGCCCATTTTCCAAGATGAGAAAAATGGATGTACTTGTCTTCCCCCAAATATACGTGAATTCTCCTGATGCAAATAAAATAAAGAATTTTAGGCACCAAGAACTTATTATATTTGAGTAAATAACTAAAATATTTGTAGAACGAAGTTAACTACAGAATTCTGTAAAGAAAAGGACCATGACCCAGAGCTGAAGTATGAAAAAGGAAAGAAAAGGACTTCTTATAAAATATCAAATAGAAAGTTCACAAACCTCAGCTGTCATTTTAGCCTCTAACCGCAGATCAGGAATCAGTTGTGATGTATGGTCACTCTGTATGAGATTATGTTGCCCAAAGGATGCTTCATTTAAGCCAGTATTTATCACCTTCTTTTTTGGTGTAGTATTCATCTGTCGCTTCTCTGGTGTAGTACTAGCACGGCGCTTCCGCTGCTGAGGGCTCTTCATTTCTTCTAAATATTGTATTTAATTCAAATATTATTCTTTTCGCATAATAATAGTTGGGCAAAAAAAACGCACAAAACTATTCATTCACATAATTACCATTCTTAAAACTTTTCTGATTTTTACTTTTACCATAGTTGTCACGGTGCTACAGCGAGTCGCGGCGATAGTTAACCGCCAAGATGCTTAGGTGATAATGCACCCGTCTAGGCGTGCATAAGGTGATATATCGTTAACAATAAACAATTTATACATTTATAATTATGAAGTTATTCTCATATATATTAAGACTATTAAATATTATTAAAAACAAAATATACTTTAATTATTTAATATAAAACTATATGTGTATGAATTAGTACGTTTAATTATTAAAAACAAACAAAAGAATAAAAGAAAAAATAAAGATATCAACAAAGATAGATATTAGTACTCTTTTAAGCTATTAAAGGTCAATGCCAAACAGCCAAACATACCCTAAGATAAGTAAGTGGCAGCTAGTTGTCTTCCATTAAAAGTCATTTGTTAAAGTAACCAAGCTTAATTAACATACAAGGCACCATAATCCACAAACTTCATCCCCACAAGTAGTATTAGTGTTACTCTCCACTAACCAGACACCCAAGCACAAAGTTAAACAAAACAATACATAACTCACTCTATCACACACGTTAACACTTAACCCAAAAGTAGTATGACTTAGAAACAAAAACTCAGTTAGCTGTTAAACGAATATGCTACAAGGATCATCTTCACTAGGCGAGGTTGGTGGTTGGTTCACCAACATGGAAGAACCATCCACACGCCGACGTGAAACTACATAAAGCTCGTCGACGAAGTCACGACCTTCCTCACGCCGGCGCATGAGATCTTTAATAGTCACCGGAGTTCTTCTACTGCACTTGGATTTCTTGGATATATCCATTTATGGGTTCCGTGAGTATTGTTGACTTAGTTTGGTGATGTATTTGTATAGTTCTCATGTGTTGACCTAACTGTCACCAAGACGGGACCTCGCCTTGCAACCTGTCCAATGCCTTGACGACAAGTCATTGCCTAGGCGATGCCTTGATAACTATGATTTTTACTATTATCTCTATTTCCTTATATCTAGGCTCCAAATAGAAACAAATGTTTCTTCTACCATATATATATATATATATATATATATATATATATATATATATATGTAAATGAAATTCATATATAACGAGGGGAAAAAATATTGAACGGTTGTCAAAAAAAGGCATCAACATGGTTGAAAAGAGGAATGGACTTGGTCATGAAGATTTGACTCCCTATATTACAAGTGTTTGAGGATGTCAATTAGAACAAAATGAAGAAAGAAAGCCTTGAAGATTGGGCAAATAGATATTTCTCATCTACTCGTAGTGATTATGAAATGACACTTAAAATTTGTAAATATGTAGCAATTCTAAGATATTAGTGAACACACTAAACAAATTCAGGTATAACAGAAAATACAACATTAGCCCAAATTTCAGATACTTAAGAAATAGAGCTTTCGTCCGAAGGAAAGCTCTGCACAACACAAAAGTTTGGTTCATGAACAAAGTAAGAAGTATGAATGTTTATAATGTGCTTGTGTGTGTAAACTATCCATCCTCAAATGTACTCCATTCGTTCCACAAAAAGAGTCCAATTTGACTTTGATCCTATTTAATTTGCAAAGTCCTAAAGTTCAAATTGTGATTTGAATTTATTTGTTTCCGAAATAACAATTTTGTACTTGATAATACTTTTTAAATAGTTTACAATATTAATTACTGCATTAATCTAAATCAACCAAATTCACATCAATTTTGAATTTTAGGATTTTGCAAATTGACTAAAAAAATGGGACTCTTCTTGCAGAACAAATGGAGTATTACTTTAACAACTTTAACTGACCATCATATATACTGGATCATGGATCTCTGTGCATATGTCAATAATAGACCAATGCTTACACAAAATCTATTTAGCATATATGATTCAAAACAAGGTTTAAAAGGATTTAGGAAAAGTGGGTAAATGAATAGAAAGAAGTGAAAAGGGGGAGAAGAATACCGCCCAAAGGCCATAGTGGCACTAAGAAAATCTCAAATCAATCAATATATTAAAACCTAATTCTAAGGTAACCTAATGTAAAGTGGAAGCAAATTTATAATACTAATATGAAATAACCTACTAACTACAATTGAAAGATAATTATTAATTAAAATTGATTTATCGCTAAATAATAATAATACAAAATAAATAATAAATAATCTTTTGCAATATCCATAAATTTTCATCTCTAGTTCTACATCAATATAGCTCCTTCATGGTTTCTGTGATTGCAACACAAGATGGCAATTAATGTTCACTATACTGTATTTTCCCGCAATAATTTGTGTGAAGATAGTCATAATGCAAAATTCTATATGTAATCATGATGATATTACTCGAGTCCAGATTTCAAAGATCTTTTAACTTCTTTTTTTGTTTGAGTTTCTTTGAGAATCATAGACCAAGCTATGATTTGCTTCAACTACAATGTTTTGCACACTCCTATTTCTTGCATGGATTTTTTCAAAAATCACTGTGTTTGGTAATATTGTAATTTCTTCACTTTTTATTTTGGATAAGTTTGTTTTTCACTTTTCCAAGTTGATTCAAACTCATCTACCAAAAATATAGGTTTCCTAATTTCATCTCTATAACTGAGCCAAAGGGGTCACCAGCTCTATAGGACTGAACCTGGCTCTATCAGCCTTGGACTACTGAATCATGGCAGAAGCAAGTACCTAGACATGTTTGACAATTAAGTCTCTTTTCGTGTGCCACAGATCAAGTACCAGGCCCAGGCTTTATTTTCATGTTTTCTTGAGGGAAAGATGATCATTGTAATGGTTCTGCATTTTTACAGCCATTAGATGTTAACTACCAATGCTAAGCTTGGTATGTGTATGAAACTTTCTATTCTTCAGAATCCTTTCGTATGAATCTAAATGCATTGTTATCTAATATTAATCGATTAAAGGTTTTAGAAGATTTATCTGGAGATGCACAAATGAGGAAATAAACATACCGGCTTCAAGGTCTGGAGGCGAACAGGTTTTGTCATACTCCTCAGATGAACCAACGCATAACTGCTCCTTTTGCTGTCTTTTTTGCTGCCGTCTCTCTGAAACTTTTAGAAAGAAATCGGGCTCTGCAGAAATTAAAAAATAAATTGCAAACTGATAAATTGTTGTTGTTCACTATTCTCCTTATTCAATTGTCATATTAACAGAAACAAAGAGATGATATGGGTAGGGGCACCCGGTATGAATTCACTTACTACCAATAACTGGAGAATCTTCCTCATCCATGCCCTTGCTTTGTGTCTCCTTGCTATTTACAGTAACCTGACTTAGCAAATAAAGTGAATGTACCATTATTATGCCATCACTATCGAATAGACGAGTATTAAGAACTAATCTAAAAACGACAAACTTAAATCCCAAACAACTGCCTACAGAAACCTAGAAATTCAAATATTTAACACTACCAAATAGTTCAAATTAAGAATCCAATTCACAAATTTTGACCAAAATTATAGCTCAGCCACACAATTAAGCAATATTAAATCAAAAAACGCACCTTTTTAGAAACTCGTGATTTGGGCGCTGCCTTTGGCTTTTGCCGTCTCCTCTTCTTAGTCTGAGCCCCACAATACTCCTCTTCTTCATCTTCATGATCGTCGTCTTGGTCACAATCTTCGACTTCTGTGGCAACATTATCTTGAGGTCTGTGTGGAAATAGTGTCGACTGAATCAAT
>CM035172.1:39077426-39169511 GCA_020205615.1 Panax quinquefolius | reverse complement strand
TTTTATATTTCGTACAAAAAAATTGTATTACTTCACTCCGTGCAAAAAAATTCGTGCCGAAAATTATTATAATAATATGTAACCTCAAGTTTTAGAGAGGACGTAAAACTTGAGAACAATATTGTAAACCCATTATTATTTTGATAATGGAGAGTCGGACTTTGCTCCCTGATTTTTGCTTTTAAGAGTTTTTCACGTTAATTTATCACTTTATTATATTGTTGGTTTACGTGGACTTAATTACCGACAAATAATTGAGGGCATGCATGCATGCATGTAGGTTATGTGCATTTGAGCGTGTAGGTGCGTAGAGCATTACTCTAGAATAGCCAAGGCCACTATCTGTAAGAAGACTGATACTGTCATCTTTGGTCGTATTTTCCTGGAGAAAAGAATTATAAAGAAAAAATTGTTAAAGTCATGCACAGTAAAATCAAAATGAATATATAATCTACGTACACTAACAATTGTGTAATTAAGAATATAGAAAAAATAGTACAAAGATTAGTTCTAATATATGGTTTATTAAACCAGTATATAATTATGTTTTAATTCTATGTTTATGCACAATTATTAGTGCACACTAATATACATATATTTAACCTAAACAAAAGCAAAATGAGAAATACTAAATATATATCCATATGTTTTGGCTGCTAAATCCGATCGATCGAGCTATTAATTAATTAGTTGAGATGCAATTAAAAACATAGAAATGAAGACAAAATTAAACCTTTCAAGAAGTAGAGCAAAAGGCGCAATGACAAGCGCAGCAATGGCATTGCGGTACACAATCAACACATAGCGACTCATCCCTTGTTTGAGAATAACCGAACTTATGAGGTACATCCCTGCAGCTCCACATTGCAACAGCACCATTAGTATATAAGGTTTAGCCTTATTACCCATCTCTCTCTGAAAATTAAATACAAGAATTAATTAGCTAGTCTTGGTGATATACATATACATATATAGAATGAGTGTATGGCCTTCTTTATTTATACAGAAGAAAAAGCAAAAGGATGAAAGGATAAGCCATTACATCAGCTAGCTAGCTAGCTAGCTAGTTTTAATTTGGTCCAATTAATATATAATGCCTGCCTTTTGGTGCGTGATTGGCCCGATTTTGCAAAAGTTTCTTCTTCTTAATTAATGCATGTTTTTCAAAATTATTGCTAATTTCTTTTTATTATTTAACTTATTGGGTGCAAGGGGAGTGGGATGCACCAAATTCTATTACGCAAGTACCAGTAACAATACCAATACCAATACCATGCATTCAACTTTATGAGATGAGTGGGAGACATGGCTAGGGTGTCGATTGCATTTTGGTATATATCTCAATGTATGTGTAATTTAATTATAAGACTCACCAAGACATGCATGCATGCTTTGAATTAAGTTATTGTTAATATACAATTTCATGTTTAATTAATATTGTGTGGATAGCCCAATGGTAAGGACACCTGCTTGATCATATTTCTTAGTTCAGGGCTGGAATCTCATCCTCCCAATAGTTATAAATAAATGTAATATATCCTTAATTGTACCCAAAGAAATTAAAGTCAATCCTACGTATTTCGAGTGAGACTAATTGGTAATTACATGATATGATATTTCTTGAATTCAAATCAATGTGAGTTTTAGTATTTAATTTTTTTCCTACCTATAAAACTGTAATAGATTATGGTCATGGAGTACTTATTAGGTAAAGAAAAAAGGAAATAAATAAGTAAATAAAAGTTGTTCTTTGATGTGGAAGTTTTGATATTTAAAATCGAGAATTTATTTCTATAAAAAATAGTTATTTAAAATTCAAAATCATGTAATTTCAATTAACAAGTGTCTCAAAACTAGATAAAAATAAGTTGGGTAATTACTGCTTGCTGCCTTTGTTCCAACTACCGAAAATCACCCCACTTTTATGGCACATATAGAATACAAGTACCATTATCTGTATTTCTTATTTGACCTAGTGTTGCAAACATATGGGAACCAAGTCACCCATTTTAGACAAAAGAACATCTAAAACACTAATTGGAATCTCATAAGCTCCTCGTTGGACTAGTCAATCATAAAGAATAGTGCAACTTAATTACTTTCATTATCCAATTATAAATTCAACAAGAAGCGCTCGTACGAGTTCCATTATATATTGTACATGATTTCAAAAAGCAAAAAAAAAAAAATTGTAAAGAATTAGAAAGAATCCTACTCTTTTTTTTAATATTCCCTTCGTCTCAAATTATATAATCACTATTGATTTTTTAAAATCTGCTTGAGACATTTTTAAACGCATAAAGTTGATGTTAGAATCATAACTTTATAGAATCAAAATTGACAACAAGAACGGAAACATGATACGGGTGATCTTTGTCATTAAGTTCTTTATCGCTCTCATGCACCACGGTTGATTTGCTAAGGTTTGCAGACAATATACCTCTGGGACATATATATGTGATCAAGCCTTTGGTAAATTATTCATAATAGCAATTCACAGCATAACTCCAATAGAACACTGTTTTGTAATAGTTATTTGTTTGTAAGAATAATAGCTAAAAAAAGTTGAGAGATTTTCATAGTGCAAAATTTATTATATATAAATGTGTGTAAGACTTCTCTCAATATACATATATGTAATATATCTATATCTACACATATAGATACATACATATATTTATAATAGTTTCAACATTAAATTATTATTTATTCATATTTTAATTATACTTATTACTACTAATGATGTAAGTTATATTAGTAATAAATGTATAATTAGGGAACTAATATTTTCACATAAAAAATTGATATTTTCACATGATCATTCTCACATAAATAGCGAGTGGGTCCCACCTCTATTTGAGAGAGATTCATGTGGAAATATTATTTTAACATGTCTGTAATTCTCTTGATACCTCCCTTTCTGAAGTCTACTCCTTTTTGTATTAGTTAAAACCCTCATTTTGATTCCTAATTGGCTTCATTTCCATCTAAAAAGCACAAATTTTCAACTTTCACCGTGTAGGAGTGCTTAGGCGCTCAACCTAGTGCAAATCCAAGCGCCTAGGCGCTTGACTGGTTCCTCAGATTCACAAAAATGTCATCCATATTCAAATTTAATAATTTTTAATTCTTTTCTTCACCAAAATGACTCATTCGCCCCTCCAATTTTGTTCTGAAATAAATAAACACAAAAACAAATAAAAAGATACTAAAACACTCAAAGATAATAATAATTAAGCTTAACAATACCAGATTCGTAGGTATGAAACTCACTCATCACCTACGTACCATTGAAATATCATTTTAGCATGTGAAAATATCAATTTCTTATAATTAAATAAAATTTCAAAATTCTCACAAGTATATCTCTTGTTCTAAAATAAAATAAGACTATGCGCCTTATGATTACTATAAAGTAACTGGTAGTCATATTTTATTCAAATGAAACAAATAAAATTTATTTTTTCAAACAATTTACATCTTATCAAATACCTCACTTTAGGCTTGATAACCAAACATCAAATGATTCCTATTTGAATCAAATGAATAATTATTCCCTTATTTCTACATCGAGGAAAAGTAAATTACATTTTATATTAACTTAAATTATGTCCACAAATGAGTTTTTATCAAATTCATAGATAATAAAAGATAAGTCAACAATGTATAAAATAAGGTGCAATTTCTAATAATCCCCATTTGTTTGGGAAAACTACTTTTCATCCAAACAACTTCTACCAAACAACTATGAGGCATGTGTGCATAAAAGAAGGTGTGACAAATATTGAACTTTTCCTTAGTGTAAACAATTTAAAGTCAAATCAAAGTTGATGATGTTTGTAAATTGAACTTCTACTCCTATAGGATATGACCGAAATTTTCACACACAAAATCCTACTATCACGATGAGTATTCTCAATATTGTTTGTGCTAATATAGTCATATGCAATACCCTGTTTCATGAACCACTAAGAGAGTAAAGCACAACCCTCTATAAGAAGTGACTCTACTTCTAATTCATATAGGTAAAGTGTTTCACATGTGTTTATGTTGCTAAGAACACAACAATTTTGTTAAGAGCATAGCTCAACCTCGGTTGTGTAATAGATGTTACTCTCTTAAACTACATATAGAACCACAACCTCAGTAACACAATCAACAACTGTAAATTTTTTTCTCATTGATCCTATAAACTTGGGATAACCTAGGTATAGGTCGAATTCCCGCCACTTGGCTTTCCTCGAAGACAAATATTATGATGTCTTATTGTATCATGTTTCAAAAAAATTATGTCTAAGACCAACATGTCAAGACTTACCATTAAACATAATTTTATATGCTCTATACAAAAATAATTTCATTATCACAGTATAATGAACTAAACAATTTTTGATGTTTCAACAACAAATTTCAAATCCAATTGCTTTCTACATCATATAAATCAATAATATTACTTGATACTCTAAATAAATTATACCCTTCATGGGTAAGAGCTAGTAATAATATATTCACTAGCAACTTGTGAAAATATAAGAATATATTCACCTATTTGTGAATATTTTCTTACTTTTTCAAGATCAACTTTATTATTATTAGCACGACACTGAATTAGGTGACAATCAACATAACACTTTAATCCATTTAGCTTATCTCACAAGATAACAACATTAGACCCATAAAATGGGAAATACTTATTTGTTTCTTACTCATCTAATTAGAAATAATGTGACGCCCCCAAAATAGGTATACATCACCTATTCTGAGTCGCCAAATACATGGTCTGAGTAATACAAATACAACCTTAAATATCTGAACATGAAATGTGAGTTTTAATACAAATATTGTCTTCTAGACAGTATTCAAACTCAAAATAAGTCCTCAATACATTTATTATCACACTATTTCATAGAATAGTGAGGACTACTAATGTGACACCCCCAAAATAGGTATACATCACCCATCTTGAGTCGCCAAATATATGGTATAGAATACAAATACAAACTTAATTATACAACTGACGTGTAATATACAACAAAACATAGATGAGAATTTAAACATGAATATTGCCTTCTAGATAATATCCACTCTCAAATAGAATCCTCATTACATTTATTATCACACTATTTTATAGAATAGTGAGGACTACTAATACTCCATCTTGGACCATCACTTCGTTCCCCGACTAGTCCCGGCTACATTCTCATTTCCTGAAGAGAACAGTGAAAGAAAGGGTGAGCTCAACTAGCCCACTAAGAAATATTATGACTAAGATAATGCAGAATAAATTATCATTAGTCTTTAACAATGTTAAACTGATAAAATACAATTGACATCAAGTTTAACTGCATCGGAATAAGCAATCCATTAGAAGAGTCAAGTAGAGCATGATATCTACTATCTTCTATTATTTAAAATGTTTTCATCAATTTTTATCGCTAAGACTCAGCTTAATTCATAAATAAACCACATCATCTAATCATCCCTGCACTACGGGCCAAGGATATTCATTAAATCATCAATGATCATGACTATACCGAATAATCCCTAGTCATAATCATACCAAAAGCGTCCATTAATGCACTTTCTGAGCCACCGAGGACTTTTACCACATCATTACGTCACATTACGGTCATGATTATCACCGAATAATCCACAGTCATAATCATACCAAGTCCATCTATGCACATAAGCCAAAGATGACTTTCAACATAATATAAACATGAGGATGATGACAATTACATAATAATTCAATAAAACAAGTTCAAGAATTAATTTATCCGAGGGAACCAACAACGTCCAAATTGTCAACATGATCTTTGCTTTGTGGAGAAAAATTTAAGAATGCTCGGAAGAATATTTCCATGAGCAGATCTTTGGATGAAGCGCAAATATCCGGGATATTCTACTAATTTCATGGAGTATAGAAGTCAAAACTTTAATCAACCGAGTATAATAGAATATATAAAGCTATGAAATGGATTTTCACCGTCGTGCGATAATCCACGTGAGCATCATTTCCACAATTTAATAAGGAATGAATACAAAGGATCATTCACCATGCATATGGTAATCCACATAGACGGAGTTATTCAACGAATAATAAAGAATGGAATAATGAAGATTCACCATCGTGTGATAGATCGCATGCACATATTATTCCCAGCGAGAATAATAAATAATGGAACCGGTCATGCGTAAGCGCATGATAGGATATTCCGGCGAATAATAAAGAATGGAATAATAGAAGAATTTCACCATGTATGCGGTACTTGGCATATACAAAGTTATTCAACATAATAATAAAGAATGAAATAACGAAGAATTTCACCATGTATGCGGTTGCAGATATATCACAGTTATTCAACGTAATAATAAGGAATGGAATAACAATAGCTCTCTTCATGAATACGAAAGAAATAATACCCCTTACCTTAGAATAAAGTTGGATACTGGAATAGAGAGGTAGCAAACTTCTCTTCTTCTTTCTCTCTATAATAAATGTTCTATAGCTTTAGTGAATTGGTGAGAAATGAAGGAAGAATGAGCTTCTATTTATAGGAAAATATAGTTTCGATAATTGCACGCTTTGGGGCTCGAAATATTACAGTACAATACCTCCAACTTTTCTTTCCTTTTTAATTTAGTCCTGCAAGTATTATCAAACTTGCACCACCTCCCCTAATAGTAAATAATGTGAATCAATAGTTCAACCATATGAACCAATAGTTATAATCATGTAAAAATACGAATTACAGTATAGTACCTCCATCTATACCTCTATTTTTAACTTAGTCATGCAAGTATTATCAATCTTGCACCAACTCCCCTAATAGTACAAGAATGTGATTCAATAGTACACACATATGAATAAATAGTTATATAAACATGTGAATTAGTAGCAATTAATTGCTCATTTATCCGATAAAATACTCGATTTATTAATATAACCCCAGGACATCAATTATCATCGGAATAGATGTCGATTTCCACTAACACTAATAATCCCAACCTGATGAAACTATCAAATTCATCTTTAATCAACACGAACTTATTCATCATTAATATTATAACTCACAATATTTAACAATCAAATTCGTTCTCGGAAAGAGGGCTTTCAGATAAGGATTTCTCCTTATTGGTAGCGCAATTAGGTGACCAAACCTCTCCTTGACAGAACTTCTAGACATTGTAAATATTGTAATTTAATAATATGAACAACTTTGTCGTCTCAATTATTGATTTAATAATATATCAAATATTATGCAGATGATACTGTGACAATAATCGAATCAATAATATGATAGATATTGTAAAGAATTACTATAGCAATAATTGAGTATAAGCGAGTGACTTCTCACGTAAACATCAATAATCAATACAATTGTTACTTACTATGCAACCACGCCATTATTCTTTGTACTTTTACTACCGAGTAGTTCAACAGCAGTTTAACGGTAACACTTTCGTAGTTATTTTTATAAAAAGATATTCACATGCGTTTTTCTTACTACGACAATACTTCCGTTATTAGGGTCCACCAATGATTATGTCGTAAATCTGCGGATATTCCCAAAAAAAGAATATTCCCCACCAAAGCGAATATTATATAACAACTTGCATACTTTACAAAATTTATAAATACTACCCACAACTATAACACTATCTCAAATCCGCACCATAATATTCAAAAAAATATTTCGAGATATTTAAATCTTTATTCATAAATTTTGGGGTCTCACAATCTCCCCTCCTTATGAAATTTCACCCTCAAAATTTACGTACGTACCTGGTATGCCAAAGAGGTGAGGATACCTTGACTTCATTTCAGATTCTAACGCTTGAGGTATAACCTTTGAGTGTCGAATATGATCATTCTTATCCAAGATTTTAACACGTATCTCCTCATACGTTAAATCTTCTGCTATCTCATGTAGTTCTAATTCAATAATGTGGTTCGAGTCGTCCACATATTTACGTAACATCGATACGTGAAAAAAAACGTTATGAACACGCGACATACTTGGCGGTAAAACGAGTCTATAGGTCATAGTTCCTACTCAATCAAGTATTTCAAATGGGCTAATTAAATCGAGGGTTGAGATTTCCTCTCTTCATCGATTCTTACTTCTAGAATAACGCCCTCTTGAACCTTCTTCTTCACATTCATCAGATCTGAGTATGTAGCTTGCACGGCTTTAACTTTATCAATTACAGTCGATTCTACTCACATATTTGTTATCTTCACGTGGGTCACTAGAGTCTTTAACTCTATCTTCATCATTTGTAAGTTATACGAAATGGATTTTTATGTTAACAACATCGCACTCGTAAACGCATACGATCTTCTACTCAACGCGTTAGCTACCACGTTCGCTTTTCCATAATGATATTGAATGGTATAGTTGTAATCTTCAACAACTCGAGCCAACATCTTTAGCGCATGTTATGTTCGTTCTAGGTGAAGAAATATTTGAGGGTTTGAGAAATGGGTTATGTACTTGGGTAAATACAAAATTTGATTTCACGCTCTAGGGGTAGGCTAAGAAGTCTTCAAGAATACGTCAAGAAATTTATTAACAATTGAAATATCATTCAAAACTGTGACTCTCATCCAAGACTTGGATAACATATGTAATGAAGGTTTCTCCTAACAGAGTTTCAATGGATAAGTCGAAGTCTAATTTCTCCAGAGTCAAATTTAAATGTTGAGCGCAAGCAAGAGAGATAAAATAATGGGTAAAACCGGTATCTAACAAGGTATAGACTTCACAAAAATTTATAATTAACTAACTTATTTTTTGAGAAGTCACGAAAAATGCTCTTCTTGAAACCACCGACTTTGTTTTGTCCATATCCGCCTTTGGTGCCACCATCCCAGCTGGACTTGACTTTGGTACACGACAAAATCGGGTTAAATGACCTTCTCTTCCGCAATTAAAACACGCTTTGGACTGCTGCGTACAGTTTGGACTTATGTGTCCTTCCCCTCCACATTTGTAACATACGATCGACGGTCGTTCTCCTTCCTTAACAACAGGTGCTGGTGCTGACGTCTTTCCATCCTTGTTGAATCTCCTCTTCTTGAAATGCCCACTCTTATTGTCATGGCCATGATTACCACCGAATTGATTATCATTTCTGGCATGTTGATTCCCTCCACGCTTGTTGTCACCACTTATGATGGCTACTACCATTTGGTATTATCGACTTGTCAAATTACTTCTCTCTTGTTGGGTTGACTCATTATCGCGCTCCAATAATCGAGCCCTATTCACAATATCTGAATGCAAACCACGGTTTATGAGAGATAAGGTATTAACGTATCTCGGGTTTCAAACCTCTTAGAAACATCCGCGTTATTCTCTCCTCATTATCAACCAAGTGGACG
Organism: Panax quinquefolius; assembly: GCA_020205615.1. Lineage (NCBI taxonomy): Eukaryota > Viridiplantae > Streptophyta > Magnoliopsida > Apiales > Araliaceae > Panax > Panax quinquefolius. The sequence goes on along the minus strand of CM035172.1, from coordinate 39,160,123 downwards.
CATATGGCCAGACAACTCAACAAACTTAGCTTCGTCTTTGTGCCACGGGTCATATTGTTTTGCTCAAACTTGATGAACTCTACCTCCTTCATGATGAATACTTTTAGGAAAGTACTTGTCGTTGAAACGACTCTTGGAACTTCTCCCAAGACATCTTGATCAAGGCGGCGGTTTGAGTACGCTTTCTGATTTCCACTAGTAATCCTCTGCTCGCAAACATGAAGGTGGCAAGGGGAACCTTTTGCTCCTCGGAGCATCCCAAGACATCAAATATCTTGTTGATATGCTTTATCCACGTCTCCACCTTAAGTGGTTTTGGCTCTCCAAAAACTCCGTGGTCCCGGCTCCTTGAATCGCTTAGCGTTGGCCGGTCAAGAGTTGTCAATGTTTCCACCTGCATTTTGGACAGGAGCCGCTCTCGCCTGATGTTGCATGAATTGCATAAAGCCTTTGACCATCCCATCGTTCACCATTTTATTGGTCTTATTGTTTATATGAGGATTATTGTCTTTCTGTTGCACATTACCCTGGGTATTGATCGTTGGTGACCCAACGGTCTCATGTGCTTCATTGCTTATCTCAACATTTTCGAATGCCATTTTCAAATACTGCCACAAAAGAAGGGTTAATTAACATATCACATATTATCCCTATACTCTGACCGACCAATTAAATACCAAATAAACTTAGGTAGGTCATACTAGCGAAGAATTCCCCGCTCTCCCCTCCTAGTTCTTGTCTCACATCTCGGCCGGGATCATATCCTAAACTTTGATACCAACTGTGACACCCCCAAAACAACAGTATACATCACCCATCTTGAGTCACCAAATACATGGTACAGAATACAAATACAAACTTAATTATACAACTGACGTGTAATATACAACAAAACATAGATGAGAGTTTAAACAGGAATATTGCCTTCTAGACAATATCCACTCTCAAATAGAGTTCTCATTATATTTATTATCACACTATTTTATAGAATAGTGAGGACTACTAATACTCCATCTCGGACCATCACTCCGTTCCCCGACTAGTCCCGACTACGTTCTCATTTCCTGAAGAGAACAGTGAAAGAAATGGTGAGCTCAACTAGCCCAGTATGAAATATTATGACTAAGATAATGCAGAATAAATTATCATTAGTATTTAACAATGTTAAACTGATAAAATACAATAGACATTAAGTTTAACTGGAGCGGAATAAGCAATCCATTAGAAGAGTCAAATAGAGCATGATATCTACTATCTTCTATGATTTAAAATGTTTTCATTAATTTTTATCATTTGAGACTCGACTTAATAAATAAACCACATCATCTAATCATCCACGCACTACGGGCCAAGGATATTCATTAAATCATCAATGGTTAAATGACTATACCGAATAATCCACGGTCATAATCATACCAAAAACTGTCCATCAATGCACTACAGGACACTGAGGACTTTTACCACATCATTCACCACATTATAGTCATGATTATACCGAATAATCCCTGGTCATAATCATACCAAGTCCATCTATGCACGTAAGCCAAAGATGACTTTCAACATAATATAAACATGAGGATGATGACAATTACATAATAATTTAATAAAACAAGTTCAAGAATTAATTTATCCAGAACCAACAATGTCCAAATTGTCAACATGATCTCTTTGCTTTGTGGAAAAAAAATTTAAGAATGCTCGGAAGAATATTTTCATGAGCAGAATCTTTGGATGAAGCGCAAATATCCGAGGATATTCTACTAATTTCATGGAGTATAGAAGTCAAAACTTTAATCAATCAGTGTAGCGCCCCCATAATAGGTCGAATCGAACCAACCTATTACGAGTTGCCAAATACATGGTGCGAAACAACTCTGACTTCATTAATACAATTGTCGTGCAAAATCTGACAACACATAAACTATGAGTTTAAATACAAATATTATCTTCTAGACAATATCCATACTCAAATAAGTCCTCATTACAATTATTGATACACTATTTTAGAAAATAGTGAGGACTACTAAAATAAGCTGCCTTGAACCATTACTCCACACCTCGATTAGTTCCGCTATATTCTCGTCTCCTAAGAAGAAAAATGGAACAAAAGGAAAAGGATGAGCTCAACTAGCCCAAGTAAAGAATATTATGACTAAGATAATGTACAACAAATTATCCTTAGTCTTCAACAGGAGAAATCGATAGAATACAATAGACAACAAGTTTTAGATCAACAAGCTGCAATGTAAAACAATAATTCATTAGAAGAGTTAAGTAGTGAATGAAATCTACTATCATCTATGAATTTAAAAGTCCATCATCGATATTTTATCCTGTAACATCAATCAATATACATCATAAATCAAATATTCATCTTTTTGCACTACTGAGCCAAAGATATTCACCACGATTAATTCATGTTCATCTAAACACTGTTCATCTTTATACTATGGGCCAAAGATATTCATCAGTTGGTTATGTTCATTTAAACACACGCTCATCTTTGCCTTATGGGCGAAGATATTCATCGATTAGTCGTGTTAAATCTAAACACCTATTCATCTTTGCACTACGGGCCAAAGATATTCATTATAAAATCATTCATCTTTGCACTACAGGCTAAATATATTCAGTTATATCATCATTTAGGATTGAGGATGATGAAAAATATTTTAAAGAAAATGAATCCAGTGAAACAAAAGAGTAAATATTAAGGATTCGTACTTTAAACAATCCGAGTTAAAAAATACTTCATTAATAATCATGGTGGAGTAAAATTTAAGAATGAAGACCAAAATATAGATCCAATCAAAGATAGGAATCATAATAGACAATCTTGGACACATAAAAGAAAATTTAATTTTTCTGTGAATAGTGTCGTATTCGTGAATAGTGTTGTATACGTGAATAGTAACTCCGATACCAAAAGATAGAAATTTCACAAAAAAATCATCATGCTTCGTGAATAATACTCGTGAATAGTAACTCATGAATAGAAACTCGTGAATAGTAACTCACAAATAGTAACCCCGACATGAAAAGTTCCAAATTTGATAAAAAATTCTAACCAATATTTCGGTATAATGATATTGAAGAAATAATATCATTTTCGAATAAAATAACATCTCTTACCTTGCAAAAATAGTACTTCTGATTGGAATACTGGATATAGTGCTTAAAGAACTTGCACCGTATAGCAATACTCAAAGTACTAAAATACTCACAAAATACGCTCGATATTATAGAGAGAGAAAGAGAGAGAAATTTTTAGTTTCTGGTGTAATTTTCAATCTAACCTAAGCACCCTATTTATAGGAAATTGGTTAGAAAACCAAAGCGAAAAATTTAATAAAATATTAATATATATTCTAAGGCCCCAACTTTTTATAAATAAAGATTTAATTTTCTCTAATTATTATTTTGAAATAGTAAGGGGTTGATTTGATTAATGTAGTTAGTTATGGGTAAAATGCACAAATATTTTTAAATAAGCAAGTGGTTATAAAATACTCATTGTTGTCGGAGAATATTCGTTTGGTCGTGGAATATTCTTACTGTCGAGAATATTAAATGCGACAGTACAAGTGACCTTATGTGGGCCCATATGTTGAAAGCGATTAGATGAAGAAAACGACAAGTATAAGTTATTTATAAATAACAGTCTTACGATTCACAGATTATCTTTGTTGGAATACCCGTTGGTTAAAACACGATGTCTGGCGTTGTTGCATAGTTACTGCGGTATTGCACTAATTATTGATTCTTACGTGAAAGGCACTTTCAATAATTGTTACATAATTATTATTCGATATTTTGTTTTATTGATTTAATAATTCTTTGTGTTGATATTTTATATTCTTTGTTGTTTTAATAATTGTCACCGCACGGTATTTTCTATTATCGAAGCAATAATTCAAATTATCTGAATAATATTATTAGATAACATTATTGACAATGTCTAGAAAGTTACATCTAAGGAGAGGTTTGATCATCTAATTTGTGCGCCATGAGGAGAGATCCTTATTGAAAGCCCCTCTTTTTCTTTGGAGCGGCTGGTTTGTCGATAATGTGATTACGTAATATTATTTGTGAATAATTAATTATTGATTTATATGATGAGGAAAATATTGATTTTATGTGGATATAGATGGAGAAAATTTTAAAAGTGACAATTGTTAAAAATTGTTATTTTATCTTTTACGATAAAATAATATTTTATTATATTATTATAATATAATAATGATGATATTTTTACAATGAATATGGGATATATGAGTATATGAGGATGAAGAGTATTTTTGTTGCATTAAATGATTAACACATGTTTTGTGTGTGTGTGGACCCTATTTCTTGATTGAAATTTGATTATAGCTTGTAAAATCGTCCGTTTATGGATTTGATTCGAATTTCATTTGAAATTTGGAAAAAATTTCTTCTGCAAAGTTGTAGAGAATTGAATTTCCTATTCAAAGTAGCGAGATTTGAATTTTCTGATAAAAGAGCTATTTATTGTGAATTATTGAAGTTTCGGTATATCGGGTGTGAATTGATTTTTGGAGTTTAAATTATTTTTGTTAAAAAAAGTTTTTTGTATTTTTTTGGACATCATTAACATGTGTGGCTGGTGTTTTTGACCAAAAGGTGGGCTAAGGAAAATTTGTATAATTATATTAATATTATGTTAAATTTTCTGTTTTGGTGTTCTAAGCATTTTTCTATAAATAGGGTGCTTGGGTTAGAATTAAAAATCACAATGTAAACTGAAGTTTTCTCTCTATTTCTCTCTATAATATCGGCGTATTTTGTGAGTATTTTAGTACTTTGAGTATTGCTATATCGATACAAGTTCTTTTCAAAGACTATATCCGATATTCCGGTCGGAAATCTTTATTCTTTCCGAGGTAAGGGATGTTATTTTCTTCGTAAATGATATTATTTTCAATATCATTATCTTAGAAATATTGGTTGGAATTTTTATCAAATTTGGAATTTTTCATGTATCGAGTTCTTATTCATGATTCATGAGTTCTTATTCATGAGTTACTATTCACGAGTTACTATTCACGAAGTACTTATTCACGAAGCATGATGATGTCAGATTCTTATTCACGTATCGACCTTTATTCACGTGATCTGACATTATTCACGAATACGACACTATTCACAGAAAAATTAAATTTTCTTTTCTGTGTCCAAGATTATCTGTTATGATTCATATCTTGGATTGGATCTATGTTTTGGTCTTCATTCTTGAATTTTACTCCACTCTAGTTATTTATGAAGTATTTTTGAACTTAGATTATTTAAAGTATGAATCCTTAATACTTGTTCTTTTGTTTCACTGGATTTGTTTTTCTTTAAAATATTTTTCATCATCCTCAGTCCTAAATGATGATATTACTGAATATCTTCGGCCTGTAGTGCAAAGATGAATGATTTCTTGATGAATATCTTTGGCCCGTAGTGCAAAGATGAATAGGTGTTGAGATGAACATGATCGACTGATTAATATCTTTGGCCCGTAGTGCAAAGATGAACAGGTGTTTAGATGAACATGACCAACTGATGAATATCTTTGGCCTGTAGTGCAAAGATGAATATTTGATTCCAGATATATATTGATTGATGTTACAGGGATAAAATATCGACGATGAACTTTTAAATTCATATATAGAAGATAGTAGTTTGCATTCTCTACTTAACTCTTATAATGAATTATTATTTCATTGCGAAGATTGATTTAAAAGCTGGTTTGTCTATTGTATTCTATTAGATTTTTCCTGTTGAGGACTAACGATAATTTGTTCTACATTATCTTAGTCATAATGTTCTTTACTGGGTTAGTTGAGCTTACCCTTTTCCTTGTTGTTCCATTTTTCTTCTCGAGGGCGAGAATGTAGCAAGTACTAGTCGGGGTGTGGAATGATGATGGTTCTAGAAGTTGTTCTAGTAGTCCTCACCATTTTGTAATATAGTGTATCAATAATTGTAATGAGGACTTATTTGAGTGTGGATATTGTCTAGAAGATAATATTTGTATTTAAACTTAAAGTTTATGTGTTGTCGTATTTTGCACGACAATTGTATTAATGAAGTTGTAGTTGTTTCTGTACCATGTATTTGGCGACTCGAGAATGGGTTGGATGGAATGGACCTATTTTGGGGTGTCACGGTTGGTATCAGAGCTTAGGGATATGATCTCTGGCGGAGATCGGGAATAGAACTAGGAGGGGAGAGACGAGTAAATCCTTCGCTAGTGTGTCCTACCTAAGCTTGTTTGTTGGTCGGTTATAATATAGGGGTATTATGTGATTTGTTAATTTGTTTAATTAACCCTTGTTTTATGGCGGTATTTAAGAATGTCGTTGAGAATGTTAACAATGTGGAGTAAATGAGACCATGGAGACACCTTTGCTCACCAACGAGGAGAAACGTCAACAGTCAGTGGCAATACTCCTCCTCATGTGACAAACACCATTGGCGGAGATGACGAACAATGGTATGTTTAGGAACTTTTAGAATTCATGCAAAACCAAGCGAGAAAGACTACTGTTCAAAATGCAAGTGGATACACTTGAACTCACTCGCGGATGGTCACCGCTAAGCGATTCAAGGAGTTAGGGACCGCCAAAGTTTTTGGGAAAGCGAGAACCACTTACGGTAGAGACGTGGATAAAGCGGATCACTAAGATATTTGATGTCTTGGGATGCTCGGAGGAGCAAAAGGTTCATTTCGCCACTTTTCATTATTACGAGGAGAGCGATTATTGGTGGGAATCAGTAAAGCGTACTCACTACTGCTTGCTTGAAGATGTCTGGGAGAAGTTCTGAGAATTGTTCAATGACAAGTACTTTCCCGAAAGTATTCGTCACATGAAGGAGGTAGAGTTCATCAAGTTTGGAGCAAAACAATATGAGCGTGTCGCGATCTGAAGCTAAGTTTTCCGAGTTGTCCCGATTTGCATCCCATTTGGTTGATAATGAGGAGAGAATGACGCGAATGTTTCTGCGAGGTTTAAAACCCAAAATAAGTCAATACCTCATTTCTCACAAACTTTGTTTATATTCAGATGTTGTAAATAGGGCTCAGTTATTGGAGCGCAATAATGAGTCGGCTCAACTGAAGAATAATGACCAACAACTTCGATGATACTGCAAATCTAAGGGTGGCCATCATCGGAAAAATGATAACAATCGTGGAGGAAATTATCATGCCAGAAATGGTAACCACTTCGATGGTAATCATGGCCAAGATAATAGAAGAAATAACTCAAGTAGAAATTTCAAGAAGAAAAGATTTAACGATGACGGGAAGATGTCGGCGGAAGACCAAAGACCAAAGAACGAATTTTAGAGGAGGAGAAAGACAGCCAGTTAGATGCTATAGATGCGGAGAAGAAGGACACATAAGTCCAAACTGTTCATAACCTTCCAAGGTATGTTATAATTATGGAAAAGAAGGTCATATCGCTCGAGATTGTACGGTAGCGAAACCCGATCCAATGAGGATGGTGACTCAAAGGTCATCCCCGGACAAGTCAAAGTCAACGGTTCCTGGAAGAGCGTTTTTCGTGACTGGTCAGAATGCAAGGAACCCGAACGAAGTTAGCACGGGTTAGTTAATTATAAGTTCTTCGAAGTTTATACCTTATTAGATCTGGGTTCTACCCATTCATTTATCTCTCCCTTATACTCAACGTTTAAACTTGACTCTGGAGAAAATTAGACTTTGAATTATCTGTGGAAACTCCGTTATGAGAAACTTTCATCACATCCACTGTTTATAAATCTTGCTTGATTCAAGTTGGCACCATCACATTACCTGTTGACCTTATTTCTTTAAAGATACTTGCTTTTTGATGTGATTTTGGAGATTGATTGATTAACTACTCATCATGCCAAAATTGATTGTTTTCGTAAGGTTGTTAGTTTTTATATCCCTAAGCAACCTGTTATTCGAATTCAAGCACCCAAACCATTGAAGTCAAACACTTTCATATCAAGCCATAAAGTCATTCGTTTATTGAAAAACGGATGTCAAGCTTTCTTAGCCATGTTATGGACTTGAACAAAAATACGTCATATTTGAATGATATTTCTGTTGTTAGTAAATTTCCTGACGTATTTCCTGAAAAATTTCTTGGCCTACTCCTAGAGCGTGATATTGAATTTTGTATCGACTTTGAACCCGGTACGAAACCCATTTCCAAAATCTCATATAGAATGGCTCCTATTGAACTTCAGGAGTTAAAAACCTAACTACAAGAGTTGGTACCTTAGCCTCTATCTGGTTAATTCCTTTGTGGAATGCACCGAAGCCAGACTCTCCTTAGGGGACACCATATTCGTGCGATAGTAAACTGATAGGTGTCATTGTGACGTGCTATCCAAGGTTGGGATATGAGTCACAGTTGAGAACAACCTAAGTCGGTAATCGAAATACGTAGCTTTCTAGGCTTAGTTGGTTATTATCGGAGATTTGTTGAAGGATATTCTCGAATCGCTATTCCATTAACTCAGCTGACTCGTAGATATACAAAATTCGAATGGAGCAAGGTGTGGCGCCCCCAAAATAGGTCCATTCCATCCACCCATTTTGAGTCGCCAAATCGTGGTGCAGAAACAACTACAACTTTATTAATACATTTGTGCGTGCAAATCGTACAACACGTAAAGCTGTGAGTTTAAATACAAATATTGTCTTACAGACAATATCCACACTCAAATAAATCCTCATTATTGATACGATTATTTTTCTGAGAATAGTGAGGACTACTAAAACGACTATCTAGAACCATCACTCCACACCCCACATGAGCTAGTTCTGCTATAATCTAAGCTACGAGAAGAAAAATGGAACAAAAGGAAAGGGTGAGCTCAACTAGCCCGATAAAGAATGTTATGACTAAGATAATATAGAACAAATTATCGTTAGTCTTCAACAGGAAAAAATTTGATAGAATCTGATAGGCAACAAGTTTCGGATCAATATTACGCGGAAATAATAATTCATAGAAGAGTTACATGAGAATGAAATCTACTATAATCTAGGAATTTAACGATCCATCATCAATATTTTATCCACCGTAACATCAATCAATATTCATCTCAAATCAAATATTCATCTTTGCTACTGGGCCAAAGATATTCATCGATCGGTCGTGTTCATCTCAACACTGTTCATCTTTGCACTAAAGGCGAAAGATATTCATCGATCGGTCGTATTTCATCTTTTTCACTACGGGCAAAGATATTCATAAGAAAATCAACCTTCTTTTACTCTGGGCCAAAGATATTCGATAACATCATCATTTAGGGGTGAGGATGATGAAAATATTTTTAAAGAAAAGCGAATCCGATTGAAACAAAAGAACAAGTATTATGGATTAGTACTTTAAACAATCAGGTTCAAAATACTTCATAAATAATCATCTTTTGAAGTAAAATTCAAGAATGATCAAACATGGATATAATCAAAGCTAGTATCCGAATAGATATTTTGGACAAAAGAAGAAATTTTATTTTTAGATTGAATAGTACAAGTATTAAGTGAATAGTCTTAGTATCGTGAATAGTTATGTCATTATCGTGAATAGTAACTCAGACACCAAAAGATATAAATTTCACAAAAACATCATCACGCTTCGTGAATAGTACTAAATGAATAGTAACTCGTGAATAGTAACTCATGAATAGTAACTCATGAATAGTAACTCATGAATAAGTAACTACGACATGAAAAAGTTCCAAATTTGATAAAAATTCACACAAATATTTTGGCATAATGATATTGAAGAAATAATATCATTTACTGAAGAAAATAATATCCACTTACCTCGAAGAGGCGGTACTTTCGTTTGAAACACAGGATATAAAATATGACTTGAACTTGCAGTATATCAACACTCAAAGTATACTCACAAGAATACGCTCAAAATATCGAGAGAAAATAGAGAAAACTTGAGTTTTTGGTGTGATTTTCAATTAACCTAAGCTCCCTATTTATAGAAAAATGCTTAAACACCAAAAGTAGAAAATTGAATATAATAATATTATTTATAAACAAAATTCCTTAGCCCACCTTTGAAATCTGATTTCAGCCATAGCACATGTTAAATGAGGTTCACAAACTCACCAAAAACGTTTTTCTCAAAATAATTAATTAAAACTCCCAAAAATCAATTATTTCGGAACTCCGAAACTTCAATAATTCATAATAAATAGCCCTTTTATTAGAAAATTCGAATCTCGCGAGTTTTTATAGGAAATTCAATTCTCTACAACTTTACAGAAAAAGTTTTCCAAATTCTAAACAAAAATTGGCCGAAATCCACAAGCGGTTGATTTTGATTACTATAATCAATTTGTGGTCAAGAAATGGGTCCACCAACACACAAAACATGTGTTAAACAACTTTTGCAACAAAATATACTCTTCCTCCTCATATACTCATATATCCCACATTCATTGTAAAACTATTATCATTAATATATTATTAAAATAATATATTTAAATGAATTATTTATCGGAAAAAAGATAAAATATTAATTTTCAACAATTGTCACATTAAAATTTTCTCCATCTATATCCTCATAAAATCAATATTTTTCTCATCATATAAATTAATAATTAATTATTCACAAATAATATTACAGAATCACATTATTGTGACGAGGCGGGTTCCCCAAGAAAAGAGAGGGCTTTCGATAAGAATTTCTCACTTCTTGGCCGCAATTAGATGACCAAACCTCTCCTTAGATGCGAACTTTCTAGACATTGTCAATAATGTTATCTAATAATATTATTCGGGATAATATGAATTATTGCTCTAGATAATGGAAAATCTTGTGTAATGACAATTATTGAAACAACAATGAATATAAAATATCAACGCGACAATTATTGAATCAATAAAATAAAATATTAAGCAATAATTCTTGTAACCATTATTGAGTAGTGCCTTCTTACGTAAGAATCAATAATTGGTGCAATCTGGTATCTTCTCTGTTCAACAATGCGTATTAGTGTGTTTTAACTAATTGGGTATTCCAACGATGATAATTAATAGAATAACTTAATTCGTTATTTATAAACAACTTATATTTGTCATTTTTCTTCATCCAATAAACTTTCCGCTATGGGACCCACACAAGCACAACGTCGTCGAATATTCCCAAACGGTAAGAATATTCCATGACCAAAACGAATATTCCCAACAACAATGAATATTTTATCACCACTTGCTTATTTAAAATATTTAGCATTTTACCCATAACTAACCACATTAATCAAATCCACCCTTACTATTTCAAAATAATAAATAAAGAAAATTCCTTTTTATTTAAAAATTTTGGGGTCTTACACAAGGAATGTGGGAAGAGCTTGAAAGAACTCAAGAGAAGACTCGTTTAAAGCATATGTTACGACCGTACCATTACAGAAAAAGCGAGCGTGGTGGTAGCGTGTTTAGTAGAAGACCGTTTGCGGGTACGAGTGTGATATTGTCGAATACAAAGACCCATTTTGTATAACTTATAACTGATAGAGATAAAGTTAAAGACTCTAGAAACCCACGTGATGATATACGAGTAGAATCGACTTTAATCGATAGTTAAAATCGCTCAAGCTACACACCGGAGTTGATGAATATGAAGAAGAAGATGCAAGAAGTCATTATTCCAAAAGCGAGAATCGGCGATGTGAGGAAAGCTCAAACCTTCGATTTATTAGTCCATTTGAAATCCTCGATCGAATAGGAACTGTGGCCTATAGACTCGTTTTACCGCCAAGTATGAAGCGTGTTCATAACATTTTTCGCGTATCGATGTTACGTAAATATGTGGACGACCCGAACCACATTATTGAGTTAGAATCAGACGAGATAGCAGAAGATTTAACGTGCGAGGAGGTACCTGTCAAGATCTTGGATAGGAAAGAGCATGTCCTACGCATGTCAATTTCGAGGACGAAATTTCATAAGGAGGGGAGGTTGTAAGGCCCCAACTTTTTATAAATAAAGATTTAATTTTCTCTAATTATTATTTTGAAATAGTAAGGGGTTGATTTGATTAATGTGGTTAGTTATGGGTAAAATGCGCAAATATTTTTAAATAAACAAGTGGTTATAAAATACTCATTGTTGTCGGAGAATATTCGTTTGGTCGTGGAATATTCTTACTGTCGGGGAATATTCGTATGACGGCGCAGCCTTGTGTGGGCCCATAACGAAAAGCGATTGGATGAAGAAAATGACAAGTATAAGTTGTTTATAAATAACTACGCCATTATTACAGTTAATACTGTTGGAATACTGGGTGGTTAAAACACGATGTACGCTATTGTTGCAAGTAGACACTGCATTGCACCAATTATTGATTCTTATGTAAGAAGGCACTACTCAATAATTGTTACAATAATTATTTATTACGTATTTTATTTTATTGATTTAATAATTAATGTGTTGATATTTTATATTATCATTTGTTTTAATAATTGTCAACGCACACGATTTTTCTATTATCGAGCAATAATTCATATTATCTAAATAATATTATTAGATAACATTATTGGCAATGTCTAGAAAGTTCGCCTAAGGAGAGGTTTGGTCATCTAATCATGCGGCCAAGAAGGAGAGATCCTTATTGAAAGCCCCTCTTTCAGAAACTGCCCAGTTGTTAATAATGTGATTCTCGTAATATTATTTGTGAATAATTAATTATTGATTTATATGATGAGAAAAAAATATTGATTTTATGTGGATATAGATGGAGAAATTTTTAAAGTGACAATTGTTAAAAATTGATATTTTATCTTTTCGATAAAATAATATTTTATTATATTATTATAATATAATAATGATGATATTTTTACAATGAATATGGGATATATGAGTATATGAGGATGAAGAGTATTTTGTTGCATTAAATGATTAACACGTGTTTTGTGTGTCAATGGACCCCATTTCTTGACCGAAATTTGATTATAGCACAGTAAAATCGTCTGTTTGTGGGATTTTGGCCAATTTCGCTTTGAAATTTGGAAAACTTTCTTCGCAGTTGTAGAGAATTGAATTTTCTATAAAATGTAGCGAGACTCGAATTTTCGATAAAAGGGCTATTTATTATGAATTATTAAACTTTCGGTATATCGGGTGTGAATTGATTTTGGAGTTTAAATTATTTTTGTTAAAAAAGCGTTTTTGTATTTTTTGGACATCATTAACATGTGTGGCTGGTGTTTTTGACCAAAAGGTGGGCTAAGGAAAATTTGTATAATTATATTAATTTTATATTAAATTTTCGCTTTGGTGTTCTAAGCAATTTTTATAAATAGGTGCTTAGGTTAGAATTAAAATCACACCGTAAACTGAAGTTTTCTCTATTTCTCTTTTATAATATCGGCGTATTTTGTGAGTATTTTAGTACTTTGAGTATTGCTATACTCACAGTCAAGTTCTTTCAAAGACTATATCCAAATTCCATCGGTAAGTCTATTCTTTACGAGGTAAGGGATGTTATTTTCTTCAGTAAATGATATTATTTCTTCAATATCATTATCGCCGAAATATTGGTTGGAATTTTTCATGTCTGGTTTCTTATTCATGAGTTACTATTCATGAGTTACTATTCACGAATTACTATTCATGAGTTACTATTCACGAGTTACTATTTACAGTACTATTCACGAAAGCGTGATGATGTTTTTGTGAAATTTCTATCTTTTGGTGTAGAGTTACTATTCACGTATGACACTATTCACGATATCAAGACTATTCATCACGAATCTGACACTATTCACGAAAATTAAATTTTCTTTTCTGTGTCCAAGATTGTCTATTATGATTCATATCTTTGATTGGATCTATGTTTTGGTCTTCATTCTTGAATTTTACTCCACTTCTAGTTATTTATGAGTATTTTTGAACTTGGATTATTTAAAAGTCGAATCCTTAATACTTGTTCTTTTGTTTCACTGGATTCGTTTTTCTTTAAAATATTTTTCATCATCATCAGTCCTAAATGATGATATTACTGAATATCTTTGGCCTGTAGTGCAAAGATGAATGATTTCTTGATGAATATCTTTGGCCCATAATGCAAAGATTAACAGGTGTTGAGATGAACATGATCGACTAATTAATATCTTTGGCCCGCAGTGCGAAGATGAATAGGTGTTTAGATGAACATGACCAACTGATGAATATCTTTGGCCTGTAGTGCAAAGATGAATATTTGATTCCAGATATATATTGATTGATGTTACAGGGATAAAATATCGACGATGAACTTTTAAATTCATATATAGAAGATAGTAGTTTGCATTCTCTATTTGACTCTTCTAATGAATTATTATTTCCGCTGCGAAGATTGATTTAAAATTGGTTGTCTATTGTATTCTATTAGATTTTTCCCTGTTGAGGACTAACGATAAACTATTTTATATTATCTTAGTCATAATGTTCTTTACTGGGCTAGTTGAGCTCACCCTTTTCCTTGTTGTTCCATTTTTCTTCTCAGGAGGCGAGAATGTAGCGAGTACTAGTCGGGGTGTGGAATGTTGGTTCTAGACGTTGTTCTAGTAGTCCTCACCATTTTGTAATATAGTGTATCAATAATTGTACTGAGGACTTATTTGAGTGTGGATATTGTCTAGAAAATAATATTTGTATTTAAACTCAAAGTTTATGTGTTGTCGTATTTTGCACGACAATTGTATTAATGAAGTTGTAGTTGTTTCTGTACCATGTATTTTGCGACTCGGAATGGGTTGAATGGAATGGACCTATTTTGGGGGCGTCACATATATTATAACACACGTGAGCCCACTAATTGCACAAAAATATTTTTCTCAAAATAATTAACTAAAACTCCCAAAAATTAATTATTTCAGAACTTCGGAACTTCAATAATTCATAACAAATAGCCCTTTTGTCAGAAAATTTGAATCTTGCGATTTTTTATAGGAAATTCAATTCTCTACAACTTTGCAGAAGAAAGGTTTTCGAAATTCCAAACAGAAATTGACTGAAATCCATATACGGATGATTTTTCAAGCTATAATCAAATTTCAGTCAAGAAATGGGGTCCACCGACATACAAAACATGTGTTAAACAACTTTTGCAACAAAAATACTCTTCCTCCTCATATACTCATATATCCCACATTCATTGTAAAAATATTATCATTATTATATTATAATAATATAAAAATATTATTTTTTATCGGAAAAGATAAAATATCAATTTTTAACAATTGTCACTTTAAAATTTTCTCCATCTATATCCACATAAAATCAATATTTCCCTCATCATATAAATCAATAATTAATTATTCACAAATAATATTATGAATCACAAGATCTTGTGACCGGTAGTTCCGTGAAAGAGGGGCTTTCCAATAAAGATTTCTCCTCTTCTTGGCATGATTAGGTGACCAAACCTCTCCTTATGAGAGAACTTTCTAGACATTGCCAATAATATTTTCTAATAATATTATTCAGGATAATATGAATTATTGCCCTAGATAATGAAAAAATACTTGTGTAGTGACAATTATTGAAATAACGATAATATAAAAAAATCAACGCAGCAATTATTGAATCAATAAAATAAAATCTTTGAATGAAGCTTCATCGTAACAATTATTGAGTAGTGTCTTCTTACGTAAGAATCAATAATTGGTGCAATACCGCAAAGCTACTATACAACAACGCCAGACATCGTGTTTTAACCACCGGTATTCCAACAAGATTAATGATAATAACTACGCCGTTATTTATAAATAACTCATACTTGTCTTTTTCTTCATCCAATCGCTTTCCGTTATGGGGACCACAAAAGGCTGCGCCGTCGTACAAATATTCCCCGACAACAAGAATATTTTATAACCACCTGTTTATTTTAAAATATTCGCGCATTTTACTCATAACTAACCACATTAATCAATTCAACCCTTACTATTTCAAAATAATAAATAGAGGAAATTAAATTTCAATTATTAATAATTTGGGGTCTTACAACCTCCCCTCCTTATGAAATTTCATCCTCGAAATTGACGTACGTACCTGGTGTTTTGAAAAGATGAGGATACCTCGCTTTCATTTCCGTTTCCAACTTCCAGGTCATTTCCTCAATAGCATGGTTTCTCCACAAAACTTTAACTTGTGGTATGACCTTTGTACGTAGGACATACTCCTTCCTATCCAAAATCTTGACAAAACCTCTTTATCGTTAAGTCTTGGCTATCTCGTCCCGTTCTAACTCAATAACATGGTTCGGTTATCCACATATTTACGTAACATCGATCGTGAAAAACGTTATGAACACGCGTCATACTTGGCGGTAAAATGAGTCTATAGGCCACAGTTCCTATTCGATCTAGGATTTCAAATGGACTAATAAATCAAAGGTTTGAGCTTTCCTCACCTAGCCAATTCTCGCTTTTGGAATAACAACTTCTTGTACCTCCTTCTTCATATTCATCACCGGTGTGTAGCTTGAACATTTTAACTTTATCGATTAAAGTCGGTTCTACTTGTATATCATCACGTGAGTCCCAGAGTCTTTAACTCTATATCTATCATTTGTAAGTTATATGAAATGGGTCTTTGACAATATCGCATTCGTATTTTCGTATCACGATCTTTTACTCAACACGTCGGCTACCACGTTAAGCTTTTCAGGATGGTATGGTCAAAAACATGTCTTTGAAATAAGTCTCTATCGAGTTCTTCAAGCTCTTCCCACATTCCTTGCTCCATTCGAATTTTGTATCTCTCTACGAGTCACCACGTTAATGGAGTAGCGATTAGAGAAATCTTTCCATAAAATCTTCGATAATAACCATTAAAGCATAGAAAGCTACGTATTCGATTACTGACTTAGGTTGCTCTCAACTGTGACTCATATCCCAATCTTGGATAGCACGTCACAATGACACCTATCAGTTTACTACTGCACGAATATGGCGTCCCCTACGGAGAGTCTGGCTTCGGTGCATTCCACAAAGGAAGTCACCAGATAAAGGCTCGGGTACCAAATTCTATAGTTGAATTTTTAACTCCTGAAGTTCAATAGGAGCCATGAGATTTTAGAAATGGGTTTTGTACCGGGTTCAAAGTCGATACAAAATTCAATATCACACTTTGGGAGTAAGCGAAATTCTTGAAATCGTCGGAAAGTCAATAACAACAGGAATATTATTCAAATCTGACGTGTCTTTATTCAAATCCATAACATGGGCTAAGAAAGCTTGACATCCGTTTTTCAATAAATGAATAGCTTTATGACTTGATATGAAAGTGTTTGACTTCAATGGTTTGGTTGCTTGAATTCGAATAACAGGTTGCTTAGGAATATGAAAACTAACAACCTTACGTAAGCAATCAATTTTGGCACGATGAGTAGTTAATCAATCAATCCCCAAAATCACATCGAGAAGCAGTATCTTTAAAGAAATAAGGTCACGTGTAATGCGATGGTGCCAACTTGGATCAAACAAGATTTATAAACGATGGATGTGATGAAAGTTTCTCCTAACGGAGTTTCCACGAGATAGGTCAAAGTCTAATTTCTCCTGAGTCAAGTTTAAACGTTGAGCACAAGCATGAGAAATAAATGAATGGGTAGCACCAAAGATCTAGTAATGTATAAACTTCGCATGAATTTATGATTAGCTTACCCGTTATCACCTCGTTTGGGTTCTCGCGTGTTGACCCAATCACGACAAACATTCTTCCGAGAACCGATTGACTTTGACTTTTCTGGACGACCTTTTGAGTCACCATCCCCACTTTGGGCTTGGTTTCGCTCACCGTCTGATCTCGGCGATATGTCCTTCCTTTCCACAATTATAGCATACCTTGAACTGTTGTGGACGGTTTGGGTGATGTGTCCTCTTTTCCACATTTATAAGCATACTGACGGTGGTCGTTCTCCTCCCCTAAAAGCCGATTCTTCTTTGGTCTTGGCGTCTTCGTGGTGTCATTGTTAAATCTCCTCTTTTTAAAATCTCCCCCACTCGCTTCGCTTTCTATTTTTATGGCCACGATTACCACCGGAGTGGTTGTCGCTCTTGTCCGTATTTTTCTTTCTCCATTTGGTTATCGTTGTTCGATGGCTAACATCCTTAGATATGATCCTCGTTGCGGTCTCTTGGTTGAACGTATTTCGCTATCTCGCTTCTAATAATTGAGCCTGCTGACAACATTTGAATATAAAGAAAATTTATGAGAGATAAGATATTCTTAATCTCGGGTTTTAAACCTCTCGAAACATCCTCGTCATTCGTTCCTCATTCTACCAAATGAGGTGCAAAGCACGATAACTCTGCGAACTTCGCTTCGTATTGGGACACCGTCATTGTTGTTTTGTTCTAGTCTAATAAACTCTACCTCTTTCGTATGGCGAATACTTTCGGGAAAGTATTTTTTCGTTGAAAAGTTTAAACGCTTTCCCAAGACATGCGGAAGTCTGCAGGCGGTACGCGTTCTGAGACTCCCACCAAGAATCTGCCTTTCCACGGGAACATAAAGGTGGCAAATGGAACCTTCTGTTCTCCGTGCATCCCAAGACATCGAATATCTTGGTAATTTGCTTGACCCGTGTTTCCGCCATGATCGGATTGGCTTTCCTTTAAATTCGGTGGTCCCAACTCTTTGAACTGCTTGGCCATGACAAGCCGCGTTCTATCATTTCCACCAGTATTACGTACACGAGTCTCCCTCGTCGGTTTTACATGAACTAAAAAAGCTCCTAAACATCCACGTTCGTTCATCGTGCTTCTCGGTGGTGTTATTTACGGAGGAATATTGCCTTCCCATTGCACGTTCCTCAGGTGGTGATTAAAGGTGTTTCCACGGTCTCATTAACTCCACCGCTAATATTCTCAAATGCCATTCTTAAATACTTCCATAAAACAAGGGTTAATTAAACAAATTAACATATCACATATTAACCATATAGTTTGGTGACCAACAAATAAGCTTAGGTATGACATCTTAAATAAGGATTACTCGTCTCTCCCTCCTAGTACTATTCCCCGATCTCCGCCAGAGACCATATCCCTAAGCTCGATACCAAATCTGTGGCGCCCCATAATGGGTCCAATCCAACCAACCTATTACGAGTCGCCAAATACGTAATGCGAAACAACCACAACTTCATTAATACAATTGTCGACAAAATACTGACAACACATAATTGTGAGTTTAAATACAAATATTATCTTCTAGACAATATCCATACTCAAATAAGTCCTCATTACAATTATTGATACACTATTTTACAAAATAGTGAGGACTACTAAAACAACTGTCTTGAAGCTAAAATTCGGCCCAATAAAAAAATATAAGACTTGGAAGTCTTTTTATAAGAAAAACTTCCTTAGACTTTTCCAAAATAACCAATGTGGGACTTAAGTCTCAAGGATCATTTCACTTGATAGTCTTTTAAAAGAAAAACTTCCTTAGACTTTTATAAAATAACCCATGTGGGACTTAACTATTAAAATCTCACTTTGTAGTATTTTTATAAGGAAAACTTCCTTGGACTTTGATAAGTGAACCAATGTAGGACTTGGGCACTTGGCTATTAAGGTTTTACTTGGAAGTCTTTTTATAAGGAAAACTTCCTTAGACTTTTATAAGTAAACCAATGTGGGACTTCACTATTAAGATTTCATTTGGTAGTTTAGAAACAAGTTAGGTAAGATAGTGTCATAAGTTCCCTTATGTTATGTGATTTTCTTGGCATTCATTAGTGTCGGATTTGATGAGAGTCTAAGTTGGTATTTACATTCCAATATTAAATTTACATCCCTATATTAAATAATAATAATTTGATTACGTGTTATCTTGAATCATTATTACATATAATCATTTTATAAGGAAAATTTAGAAACAAGTTATGTAAGATGGTGTCATAAGCTCCCTTATGTGATTTCTAAGTTGGTATTTACATCCCTATATTAAGTAATAATATATTGATTAATTGTTATCTTGAATTCATTATTAAATGGTAATCAATTCTCAACTAAATAGTAAAGGCTTCACTTTGTAGTGTTTTTATAAAGAAAACTTTCTTCAATGTGGGACTTAGACACAAGTTATGTGAGATGGTGCCATAAGTTCCCTTGACAAGGGTCAAGTTGGTATTTACATCTCAAAATTAATTTAATATTAATAAGTAATAATAATTTGATTAGTTGTTATCTTGAATTCATTATTACATGGTAATCAAATTATAAGAAAAATTTCTTTAAAATTTTACTAATTAATAAGTAATAATAATTTGATTAGTTGTTATCTTGAATTCATTATTACATGGTAATCAAATTATAAGGAAAATTTCTTTAAAATTTTACTAATTTAGCCAATATGGGACTTTGGACTTGGAGACAACCAAATACTAAGGATTTCAAATACATCCCACATTGTCTAGTATGCCATCTCTTATCTTACCTCTATTCTATAAATAGATGAGACTTTCAAGTTAATTTTACATGGTTAGACATCCCACATTGTCTAGTATGCCTTCTCTTGTCTTACCTCTATTTTATAAATAGATGAGACTTTCAAGTTTATTTTACATGGTTAGACATCCCACATTGTCTAGTATGCCTTCTCTTTGTCTTTACCTCTATTCTATAAATAGAGGAGACTTTCAAGTTAATTTTTATGGTTAGACAAAAAGTCTTAAAGAATTGATTTTTTCAAGTTATATTTTATTTTTTAATATATTATTTAAAAAATCGGTACAACCAGATTTGGTTCGGTATTTACCGACCAAATACTTCTCCAAAAGCCGAACAGAAAATTCGGTATGTAATGGGTTTTTATACGCATCAAAAAGCAGGTTTAGCTTTACCCAACCGAATAGGATTCGAATCCGGTTTGGTTTCCTTAAAAATTGAATAAATCGACCGGTTTGAAAACCCCTATAAATAGTTATAATCATGTGAATCAATAGCAATTAATTGCTTATTTATCCGATTAATTACTCGATTGGTCAATATAACCTCCGGACATCAATTATTATCGAAATAAATGTCGATTTCCACCAACACTAATAATTCCCACAATGGAACTATCAATTTCATCTTTAATCAACACAACTTATTCATCATTAATATTATAACTCACAATATTTAACAACCGTGTCGTTCCCGAGGAATGAGGGGCTTTTCGATAAGGATTTCTCCTTATTAGCGCCGCCTTTATTAGGTGACCAAACCTCTCCTTGACAGCCGAACTTCAGACATTGTCGATATCCTATCGAATATCACATCTTTGCGTTCTGGCGTGACACATTTCATTATTTATTATTCTCTCGAAATATCTTCATGCGTGCGTTTACACACGACTGGTTCCATTATTTATTATTACATTGGGAATAACACGATATATGCGATCTATCACACGCATGGTGAATCCTTTTGTTATTCCATTCTTTATTATTCTGTTGGAATAACTCATACATGTGGATTACCACATACATGGTGAATGATCCTTTATATTCATTCCTTATTAAATTGCGGAAATGATCACGTCTGCATTGGATTACCGCGCGGTAAGTGAAAATCCATTTGCAGTTTCATATATTCTATTATACTCGGTTTATAAGACCCCAAATTATTAATAATTAAAATTTAATTTCCTCTATTTATTATTTTGAAATAGTAAGGGTTGAATTGATTAATGTGGTTAGTTATGAGTAAAATGCGCGAATATTTTAAAATAAACAGGTGGTTATAAAATATTCTTGCTATCGAGGAATATTCGTACGACGGCGCAGTCTTTTGTGGTACCCATAACGAAAAGCGATTGGATGAAGAAAACGAAAAGTATAAGTTATTTATAAATAACGGCGTAGTTATTCACAGATTAATCTTGTTGGAATACCCGGTGGTTTAAACACGATGTCTGCGTTGTTGCACAAGATGGCACAGGTATTGCACCAATTATTGATTCTTACGTGAAAGGCACTACTCAATAATTGTTACGATGAATTCTTTATTCGATATTTTATTTTATTGATTCAATAATTGCTTTGCGTTGATTTTTTTATATTACCGTTATTTCAATAATTGTCACTTCACAAGGTATTTTCATTATTCAGACAATAATTCATATTATCTGAATAATATTATTAGAAAACATTATTGGCAATGTCTAGAAAGTTACATACAGGAGAGGTTTGGTCACCTAATTAAGGCCAAGAAGGAGAAATCTTTATTGGAAAGCCCCTCTTTCTGGAACGGCACGGTTACCAAGATCTTGTGATTCTGTAATATTATTTGTGAATAATTCATTATTGATTTATATGATGAGGGAAATATTGATTTTATGTGGATATAGATGGAGAAAATTTTAAAAGTGACAATTGTTAAAATTAATATTTTTATCTTTTCTACGATAAAATAATATTTTATTATATTATTATAATATAATAATGATAATATTTTTACAATAAATGTGGGATATATGAGTATATGAGGAGGAAGAGTATTTTTTGTTGCAAAAGTTGTTTAACACATGTTTTGTGTGTAATAATTGGATCCCATTTCTTGGTTGAAATTTGATTATAGCTTGTAAAATCATCCGGTATGTGGATTTCGGTCCAATTTTTGTTTGGAATTTGGAAAAACTTTCTTCTGTAAAGTTGTAGAGAATTGAATTTCCTATTAAAAAATGCGAGATTCGAATTTTCTGACAAAAGAGCTATTTGTTATGAATTATTGAAGTTCCGAAATAATTGATTTTTGGGAGTTTTAGTTAATTATTTTGAGAAAAACGTTTTTTATGCAATAAGTGGGCTCTCATGTGTTATAAATGATCTGAATTCAGATCTTCAAAGTTGGGCTAAGAAAATTTATAATATATATTAATATTTTATTAAATTTTACGCTTTTGGTGTTCTAAGCAATTTCCTTATAAATAGGGTGCTTGGGTTAAATTGAAAATCACACCGAAACTAAAGATTTCTCTTTTCTCTCTCTATAATATCGGCGTATTTTGTGAGTATTTTAGTACTTTGAGTATTGCTATATCTGCAAAAGTTCTTTCGAACTATATCGATATTCGGTCAAAGTATTGTTTTTGCAAGGTAAGGGATGTTATTTTAATCGAAAATGATATTATTTCTTCATATCATTATGCCAAAATATTGGTTAGAAATTTTATCAAATTTGGAACTTTTCATGTATGGGTTACTTATTCATGAGTTACTATTCACGTGTTCTATTCATGAGTTACTTATTCACGAGTTCTTATTCACGAGTACTATTCACGAAGCATGATGATTTTTTGTGAAATTTCTATCTTTTGGTGTCTGAGTTACTATTCACGATATCACGGCCTTATTCACGAATATGATACTATTCACGTAAAAAATTAAATTTTCTTTTATGTGTCCAAGATTGTGCATTATGATTCCTATCTTTGATTGGATCTATATTTTGGTCTTCATTCTTAAATTTTACTCCACCATGATTATTAATGAAGTATTTTTTAACTCGGATTGTTTAAAGTACTAATCCTTAATATTTATTCTTTTGTTTCACTGGATTCGTTTTCTTTAAAATATTTTTCATCATCCTCAGTCCTAAATGATGATATAACTGAATATATTTAGCCTGTAGTGCAAAGATGAATGATTTTATAATGGATATCTTTGGCGCGTGGTCTGAAGATGAGCAGTGTTTAGATGAACATGACCAACTGATGAATATCTTTGGCCCGTAGTGCAAAGATGAACAGTGTTTAAATGAACATGACCAACCTGATGAATATCTTTGGACCGTAGTGCAAAGATGAGCAGTGTTTAGATGAACATGACCAATCTGGTGAATATCTTTGCTTTGTGAGTGCAAAGAAGAATATTTGATTTATGATGTATATTGATTGATGTTACAGGAATAAAATATTGATGATGGACTTTTAAATTCATAGATGATAGTAGATTTCATTCTCTACTTAACTCTTCTAATAAATTGTTGTTTCACTGCGATAGTTGATCTAAAACTTGTTCTCTATTGTATTTTATCGATTTTTCCTGTTGAAGACTAAGGATAATTTTTTGTACATTATCTTAGTCATAATATTCTTCTTTGGGCTAGTTGAGCTCATCCTTTTCCTTTTTGTTCCATTTTCTTCTCGAGAGCGAGAATATAAGCGGGAACTAGATATGTAAGACCCCAACTTATTATTAATGAAATTTAATTTTCTCTATTTATTATTTTGAAATAGTAAGGGTTGATGTGATTAATGTGGATAGTTAGGGGTAAAATCATGAAATACTTCAAAATAAGCAAGTGGTTATAAAATATTCATTGTTGTTTGGGAATATTCGTTTTGGTGGTGGAATATTAAATCTTTCGGGGGAATATTAAATGCAACGGCAGTAGCGACCATGTATGGGCCCATAACTTGAAAGCGATTGGATGAAGAAAAACGACAAATATAAGTGGTTTAAAAATAACTTGCGTAGTTATTCAAGTATTATCTTTGTTAAAATACCCGTGGTTAAAACACAAGATAGCACACTGTGATTGCACCAATTGTTGATTCTTACGTGAAAGGCACTACTCAATAATGGTTACGATAATTCTTTGTTCAAAGATTTTATTGAGTTAATAATTCTTTGCGTTGATATTTTATATTCTTTGTTGTTTCAATAATTGTCATTACACAAGATATTTTTATTATCGAAGCAATAATTCATATTATCCTAATAATATTATTAGATAACATTATTGGCAATGTCTAGAAAGTTACGTCTAAGGAGAGGTTTGGTCACCTAATTAGCTTGTGCAGTGAAGAAATTCTTATTGGAAAGCCCCCTCTTCTCTGAAGGCTATGCGGTTGTCGATATTGTGATTCTGTAATATTATTTGTGAATAATTAATTATTGATTCATATGATGAGAAAATATTGATTTTATGTGGATATAGATGGAGAAAAATTTTAATGTGACAATTGTTGAAAATTGAAATTTTATCTTTTTCGATAAAATAATTCTTTTAAATAATATATTATTATATTTTAATAATATAATAATGGTGATATTTTTACAACGAATGTGGGATATATGAGTATACGAGGAGGAAGAGTATTTTTTTTGCAATAAATGTTTAAAACATGTTAAACATGTCGATGGACCCCATTTATTGATTGAAATTTGATTATAACACAAAAATCCCCAGTTTGCGGTTTGGTCCAATTTCTGCTTGGAATTTGGAAAAACTTTCTTCTGCAAAGTTGTAGAGAATTGAATTTCCTATAAAACCCATGAGATTCGAATTTTCTGATAGAAGGGCTATTTATTATGAATTATTGAAGTTAGAAACTCAAAATAATTGATTTTTGGAAGTTTAAAATATTTTAAATAATAAAAACGTTTTTGTTTGTTTTGTGGGCTACAACATGTGCATAATGAGCTGAGATCAGATCTAGGAAGGTGGGCGTAGAAATCTTAATATATATATTAATATTATATTAAATTTTACGCTTTGGTGTTCTAAGCGTTTTCCATAAATAGAGTCTTGGGTTAGAATTGAAAATCACAATGACTGAAGTTTTCTCTCTCTATATTATCGAGCGTATTCTTGTGAGTATTTTGAGTATACTTTGAGTATTGTTAGGCGGTACAAGTTCCCTTCAAAGACTATACTTCAGTATTCCAATTAGAAGTACTTAATCTTTCGAGGTAAGGGATGTTAATTTCTTCTCGAATGATATTATTTCTTCAATATCATTATGCTAAAATATTGGTTGGAACTTTTTATCAAATTTGGAACTTTTTTCATGTTGGGGTTACTATTCATGAGTTCTTATTCATGAGTTACTATTCACGAGTTACTATTAATGAGTTCTTATTCACGATTCTTATTTACGATTTATTATTCATGAAGCGTGAAGATGTTTTTAGGAAATTTCTATCTTTTGGTGTAGGAGTTCTTATTCACGTGATACTGAAGACTATTCACGATATCTGACCTATTCAAAAAAATGAAATTTCTTCTTTTGTCCAAAATATCTATTCGGATACTAGCTTTGATTGTATCCATGTTTTGATCATTCTTGAATTTTACACCACTATGATCATTTTTGACGTATTTTTGAACATGGATAAAACAAAGTACGAATCCTTAATCCTTAATCCTTGTCATTTTGTTTCACTTGGATTCGTTTCTTTAAAAATATTTTTCATCATCCTCGGTCTTAAATGATGATATTATTGAATATCTTTGGCTGTAGTGCAAAGATGAATGATTTCTGAAGAATATCTTTGGTAGTAGTGCTGAAGATCAACAGTGTTTAGATGAACATGACCAATCGATGAATATCTTTGGCCTGTAGTGCAAAAGATGAATATTTGATTCGGATGTATATTGATTGATGTTACGGGGATAAAAGATAGACGATGAACTTTTAAATTCATACATAGAAGATAGTAGTTTGCATTCTCTACTTAACTCTTCTAATGAATTATTATTTCATTGCGAATATTGATTTAAAATTTGTTGTCTATTGTATTCTATTAGATTTTTCCTGTTGAAGACTAACAATAATTTGTTGTATATTATCTTAGTCATAATATTCTTTCTTTGGGCTAGTTGAGCTCACCCTTTTCCTTTTGTTCCATTTTTCTTTTCGGAGGCGAGAATATAAGCGAGACGCAGTCGGGTATGGAATGAAGGTTTTAGAAAGAATTATTTAGTAGTCCTCACCATTTTGTAAAATAATGTATCAATAAATGTGATGAGGATTTATTTGAGTATAGATATTATACAGAAGATAATATTTGTATTCAAACTCACGCTTTCTTGTTGTAATAATAAAATTGTAGTTGTTTACATACCATGTATTGACAACTCAGAATAGGTGATGTATACCTATTTTGGGGGCGTCACATAGTCGGGGTGTGGAGTAAGTTGAGTTTGGTACAAGTCATGGGCTAATTGACCTTTAGCTGAATTTTAGCTCAAAAAAAAGTCTTGGGCTACTTTTTCTTGGGCCGGTTTTTGTTTAAAATTGGGCTGAGTTTTGATTTAAATATGGGTAGGTTCAGAAAAGGTAAAAATGGAACCAAAACAGCTTAATCGGTTTCGATATCTTAGGTTCAACCGGATTACGATATCGGTATCCTATTTTGGGGACTTTCGGTATTCGGTCCGGTTCATTACCGATGAACACCCCTACATGTGTGTACTATTGATTCACATTCATTTACTATTAGGGGAGTTGGGGCAAGATTGATAATACTTGCATGACTAAGTAAAAATGGAGGTATAGATAGATGTACTATAATGTAATTCGTATTTTCACATGTCTAGAACTATTGAGTCATGCATATGATTTACTATTGATTCACATGATTTACTATAAGGGGAGGTGGTGCAAGTTTGATAATACTTGGAGGACTAAATTAAAAATGAAGAAAAAGATGGAGGTATTATACTGTAATATTTCGAGCCTCAAAATGTGCAATTATCGAAACTATATTTTCCTATAAATAGAAGCTCATTCTTCCTTCATTTCTCACTAATTCACAAAAGCTATAGAGCAATTATTATAGAGATAAAGAAGAAGAGAAGTCTGCTACCTCACTATTCTAGTATCCAGTTTCTTCTGAGATAAGGGGTATTATTTCTTTCGTATTCATGAAGAGAGCTATTGTTATTCCATTCCTTATTATTCTCGTTGCGATAACTCAGATATGCGACTCACCGTGATATATATAGTGAAATTCTTCTCATTATTCCATTCTTTATTATTCATTGGAATATCACATGCATGCGTATTGACACGCATTTACACGGTTCCATTCTTTATTATTCTATTGGAATATCCTCGTCATGCGCGTAATTACGCATGACCTAGTTTCGTTATTTATTATTCTATTGGAATAACTCGTTCATGCGGCCTATCGACGCTTGTTGAATTCTTCATTATTCCATTTTTATTATTACGTTGGAATAACTTTGTCTACGCGACTACCGTATGCATGGTGAATTCTTCATTATTCCATTCTTTATTATTACTTGGAATAACCTTTGTCTACATGTGGATTACCGCATGCATGGTGAATGATCCTTCGTATTCATATTAATAGTATTTTCAGTCAAAAGGGGTTTCTGTCAGGGGCAAATTTGTAATTTTTTTGACCCTCAAAAATTCTGGAAAAATTTGAAATGATAATTTGATGAGTTTTCTATATTGTGTCCAAAGATGGAGATTTTTGGATGTATAGATTAAGAGTTATGGATTTTATGGGAAAAGACTTTTTTAAAAGTAAACCCTTATAACTCTTTGTGGTTAACTCCAAAATTGGTGAAATTTTTATTGAGAGTACATGTATATAACAGGAGTATACCCTGTAAATTTCGGAAATTTTGAACAAACATATAATTTATGATAAATGTCTAAATATTCGGCAGTTTTGGCCATATGAAAAATAATAAATGAATTTTAAAAATTCCGAGAAAAATATTTGTTCAATATGGAACTATATTCTGCTAAATCCCAGAAACGAAATATTTTTGGGACTGATTTGGTATTTTTCATGAAAATGAACTAGTTATGCGTAAAAGAATAAAATATGTTATGTGAAGTAACAAAATTGGAAAATAGGATTTTATGACTTGGGAATCCTATATAGGGTATATGCAGATTTTTGATGAGGGATTTGATCATTGGTGATGAAATCTTATGGGTATGGCATTTTTTGAATGATTAAATACATTATTTGGTAAAGTATAAATAATTGAAATAAATTGTTTATAAGTTTAGGTGATTAAAATATTGTTATAATATTAGATTATGAGTTTATTAAGTGATTGATAATATTTGAATAAATTTAAAGTCTTTAATATGTATCCTTGTTTTCGTTTGATTAATGCTTATATCATTGTCATCATCCTCATGTTTATAATATGTTGAAAGTCATATGTGGCCAGTAGTGCATGGATGGACTTGGTATGATTATGATCAGGGATTATTCGGTATAATCGTGACCGTAATTTACAAATGATATGGTAAAAGTCCTCATTGGCCGTAGTGTATTGATGAACAGTTGTTGGCATGATCATGACCATTGATGAATACACGAATATCCTTGGCCCGTAGTGCATGGATAATTTGTGGTCGTGATATTAATGAATATCATTGGCCGTAATGCAAGGATGATGTGGTTTATTTATTAAGCTGAGTCTCAGCGATAAAAGTGATGAAAAACCTTTTAAATCATAGAAGATAGTAGATTTTATTCTCTACTTGACTCTTCTAATTGATTGTTTGTTCAAATTGCAGATTAAACTTGATGTTTATTATATTTTATCGCTTTAACACTCATTGAAGGCTAATGATAATTTATTATGCATTATCTTAGTCATAATATTTCTTCTTGGGCTAGTTGAGCTCACCTTTCTTTCATCGCTTATTCTCTTGAAATGAGAATATAAATTTGGGACTAGTCGGGGAATGGATCGACGGTCCGGATGGTTGTTTTAGTAGTCCTCGGTATTACGTTAAATAGTGTGATAATAAATGTAATGAGGACTCCATTTGAGTTTGGATGCTGTCTAAAAGACAATATTCGTATTAAAACTCTCAGTTATGTTTTGTCGTATTTTACACGACAGTTGTATTATTAAGTTGTGTTTGAATTTTGTACCATGTTTTTGGCGACTCAAGATGGGTGATGTATACCTATTTTGGGGCGCCATCAACAGATCCAATGATTATCTATACCGAATAATCCTCAATCATAATCATACCAAGTCTATCTATGCACTTCACATGCCACAGATGACTTTCAACATATTATAAACATGAGGATGATGACAATGATATAAGAATTCAATAAAACAAGTTCAAGGATAATTTTTTTAAGATTTATAATTTAATTTATCCAACGCCCAAATTGTCAACATTATACTGTTTTATGGAGTAAAATTCAAGAATGCTCGTAAGAATATTTCCATGAAAAGATACTTTAGATGAAGCCTTGAATATCAAGGATATTACACTAATTTCATGGAGTATAGAAGCCAAAATTTTAACCAACTGAGTATAATAGAATATATGAAACCGCAAATAGATTTTTGCCCGCCATGCGGTAATCCACGTAGACAGGTCATTTCAACAGAGTAATAAAGAATGGAATTGGGTCATGCGTAATCCGCACAGACAGGATATGTGACGCCCCCAAAATAGGTATACAACACCCATTCTGAGTCGCCAAATACATAGTATAGAAACAACTACAACTTTATTAATACAACTGTCGTGCAAAAAATACGACAACACTTAAACTGTGAGTTTAAATACAAATATTGTCATCTAGACAATATCCACACTCAAATAAGTCCTCATTATAATTATTGATACACTATTTTACAAAATAGTGAGGACTACTAAAACCACTTCTAGAACCATCATTCCACACCCCGACTAGTACTCGCTACATTCTCGCCTCCTGAGAAGAAAAATGGAACAAAAAGGAAAAAGGTGAGCTCAATTAGCCCAGTAAAGAACATTATGACTAAGATAATATAGAACAAATTATCGTTAGTACTCAACAGGAAAAAATCTAATAGAATACAATAGACAACAAGTTTTAAATCAATATTCGAAGCGGAAATAATAATTCATTAAAAGAGTTAAATAGAGAATAAAATCTACTATCTTCTATATATGAATTTAAAAGTCCATCGTTAATATTTTATCCCTATAACATCAATCAACATATATCTTGAATCAAATATTCATCTTTTTTTCACAGTGCCAAAGATATTCATCACCGTCATGTTCATCTAAACACTGCTACATCTTTGCACTATGGGCCAAAGGTATTCATCAGAAATTATTCATCTTTGCACTACAGGCCAAAGATATTCATCAGTTGGTCATGTTCATCTAAACACCTGTTCATCTTTACACTGACGGGCCAAAGATATTCATCAAAAATCATTCATCTTTGCACTACAGGCTAAAGATATTCAGTAATATCATCATTTAAGACTGAGGATGATGAAAAATATTTTAAAGAAAACAAATCCAGTGAAACAAAAGAACAAATATTTGGGATTCGTACTACAGTTTTATCTAAGTTCAATAATACTCCATAATAACCAATTTTGAAGCAGAATTCAAAAATAAAGATCAAAACATGGATACAATTAAAGATAGTAACCATAATAGACATCTTGGACAAAAAGAAGAAAATTTCATTTTTATTGAATAGTCTTAAGTGATTCGTGAATAGTGTCGAATTATCGTGAATAGTGTCATATCGTAAATAGAAATCCACACAAAAAGTTCCAAATTTGATAAAAAGTTCGTCGATATTTTGGCATAATGATATTGAAGAAAATAATATCATTTAAGAAGAAAATAACATCCCTTACCTCCAAAAAGACAGTACTTCTGACTGAATACTGGATATAATGCTAAAAGAACTTGCACCCTATAACAACACTCAAAGTACCAAAATACTCACAAAAATACGCTCGCTATTATAGAGAGAGAAAACTTTAGTTTCTGGTGTGATTTTCAATTCTAACCTAAGCACCCTATTTATAGGAAAATGCTTCGAACACCGCAAAGCAGAAAATTTAATAAAATAATAACATATTTTTTGTTATCTTCCTACGCACACCAACTGAGTCCAAACATCAGCCACCCAGTCAATAAAAGTAAGAAAAACGTTTTTCTTAAATAAAACAATTAAGACTTCCAAGAATCAATTATTCCGGAACTTCGGAACTTCAATAATTCATAATAAATAACCTTTTATCAGAAAAATTCAAATCTTATGTCTTTCCATAGGAAATTTAATTCTCTACAACTTTGCAGAAGAAAGTTTTTCCAAATTCCAAACAAAAATTGACCGAAATCCACATACGGACGATTTTACAGGCTATAATCAAATTTTAGTCAATAAATGGGGTCCATAAACATGAAAAACATGTTTTAAATATTTTTAGTAACAAAAATACTCTTCCTCCTTATTTACTCATATATCCCACATTCATTGTAAAAATATCTCCATTATTATATTATTATAATATAATAATATATTTAAATGAATTATTTTATCAGAAAAGATAAAATATCAATTTTCAACAATCGTCACATTAAAAATTTTCTCCATCTATATCCACATGAAATGAATATTTTCCTTATCATATAAGTCAATAATTAATTATTCATAAATAATATTACAGAATCACAATATTGACAACCAGACCGTTCTCAAGAAAGAGGGGGTTTTCCAATAAGGATTTCTCCTTACTGGAGCACAATTAGGTGACCAAACCTCTCCTTAGACAGAACTTTCTAGACATTGCCAATAATGTTATCTAATAATATTATTCAAATAATATGAATTATAAATTTGATAATGGAAAATACTGTGTAGTGACAATTATTGAAACAACAATAATATAAAATATCAACGTAGCAATTATTGAATCAATAAAATAAAATATTGAATAGTAATTACTGTAACAATTATTGAGTAGTGCCTTCTTACGTAAGAATCAATAATTGGTGCAATACCGTGTGCTACTGTGCAACAACGCGTATTATTGTGTTTTAACCACCGGGTATTCCAACAATTGTTAATGATATAACTACGCCAGTTATTTATAAAAACTCATACTTGTCGCTTTCTTCATCCAATCGCTTTCCATTATGGGGCCCACACAAAGGTCAAGGCCATTAAATTTAATATTCCCCGACAGTAAGAATATTCTACGACCAAACGAATATTCCCCGACAACAATGAATATTTTATAACCACTTGCTTATTTGAAATATTTGCGCATTTTACCCATAACTAACCACATTAATCAATTCAACCCTTACTATTTTAAAATAATAAATAGAGAAAATTTAATTTCATTTATAATAAGTTGGGGCCTTACAGGATATTCCAACAGAATAATAAAGAATAGAACCAGGTCATGCGTAATTCGCACAGACAGGATGTTCTAACAGAATAATAAAGAATGGAACCAGGTCATGCGTAATCCGCACAGACAGGATGTTCCAACAAAATAATAAAGAATGGAATAACAACAGAATTCAGCAGGCATGTGATAGGCTGCACAGACAGATTATTCCAACAAAATAATAAAGAATGGAATAACAACCCTTACGAGTATTGAAAGAAAATAACTCTCTTCAAAAATATGAAAGAATAATACCCCTTACCTTAGTAATAGATTGGATACTGCAATAGTGTAGTAACAGAATACTCTTCTTCTTTCTCTCTTATTCTCTCTATACTCTTATTCTCTCTATACTTTCTCTCTCTATAGCTTGAATGAATTGGTGAAAAATAATGAAGAAATGAGCTTCTATTTATAGGATTGGCAGAGTATGGGTAAAATAGTCTTTTCGCCATAATTTATGACATCACCGCTGACATCATCGATCATAATACATCATTGCATACCTCATCGTCTGATGACATCATCGCTTGCATCACAGGAATTCAAATTCAATTTGTTCTCTTCCACCTCCTTTTACTTTTATACCATGAATTTACTATAATAATGCTACCATTCAAATTATAAAAACGTCTTATTATATAATCACATCATACTACTATAATGTAATATTATAATAATATATTTGAATGAATTATTTTATCGAAAAAGATAAAATACCAACTTTCAACAAATGTCACATTCTAAAAATTCCTCAGTTTAAATCCACTTTGAATAAATATTTTCTTATCTATCATTTGTGTCCACATAAAATAAATATTTCCTTATCATATAAATCAATAATTAATTATTCACAAATAATATTACAGAATCACAATAATGACAACCAGGCCATTCCCAGGAAAGAGTGAGCTTTTCAATAAGGATTTCTCCTTACTGGCTCACAATTAGGTGACCAAACCTCTCCTTGACAGAACTTTCTAGACATTGTCAATAATGCTATCTAATAATATTATTCAAATAATATGAATTATTGATCCGATAATGGAAAATACTCTTGTAGTGACAATTATTGAAACAACAATAATATAAAATATCAACGCAAAGAATTATTGAACCAATAAAATAAAATATCGAATAATTAATTACTATAACAATTATTGAGTAAGGCCTTCTTACGTAAGAGTCAATAATTCAAAATATCAGCAATATCGGTATGCTATCTTGTGAACAACGCATATTACTATATTTTAACCACAAGGTATTCCAACGGTGTTAATTAAAACTTTCGCCGTTATTTTATAAAAGATAGTTTGTCGTTTTTTCAATCCGACAATAATTCCGTTGTAGGGTCCACTAATGATTGTGTAATAAGTCGTCGTATTTAATATTCTCTCGCTTAAAACGAATATTCCCGACCAATCGAATATTATATAACAACTTATGCGTGCTGCGAATTTATAAATATATATTACCCACAACTATAATATTATAACAAATTCATTCCATAATAATCAATAATGATATTTATAAAAATTCATCTTTATTCATAAAAGTTGGGGTCTTACAAATAATACCCTAAATTGGGTGAAAATTTACAACATGGAGAAATCTAACATAAACCAATTTTAAACCACTAGTCCTCTTAAGATAATTATAAATCTTTCATGTAACAGTAACAATATTAAGTTGTTAATGCATTTTCTAAGTTTAAAACTATAGGCAAAATCTGATCTCATATATTGCATATTATACAAAAGGCTATCACTAACATGTTTGTATTCCAGATTTGCAATTGTTATATCAGAAGAATGCCACCACTATCACTATAAGAAAAGATCTTAATTCTGACCGAATATGTTCCGTCGAAATTATCATATTTCTGGCTGATAATTCTGTTGTAGTACTTAATTCCATCGAATATACATTAAACTCGACGGAATTCTGTCTAAGATATCTACAGCCATTTGCGTGAAAAATTCCCCCCATCACGGACAATAATCTCGACGGAATAGTTACTATTTACGACGAAAATTTCATCGAAATTAACATATGTTTAATGGATTTAATCTCGACAAAATTTCGTCTAAAATAAGAAATGTTTTTAACCCTAAAACATTTTTTCCCCCGCCGCAGCGCCACAGTTCCCTCACCCTTTCTAGCTCTTTGCACCAACTTTGTCTCATGTCACTCCACCACCTCTCTCGTACCCACACCACCTCCCATTTGCTCCACCATAGGCTTTGCGCCCCCACCTCCAATCTTCCCCCTCTGTTCCCACGCTCTTTCCTTGGCAGCGCTTAGCGTGGCAAAAATCGACCCATCAAACTCATATTCGGCAGAAGTGGTGATCTAGCACTAGTGGAAAGAAGCTTACACCGGCGGCGAGACTATTCTAAAGAGCTCATGTAATTGTCTTTATCGGCCTCACCACTATTGGTTTGCTAATAGTTGCAGATCGACGATATACCTTCTGGATAGCCTTTGGTGAATTATTCATGATAGTAATTTACAGAATAACTCTAATAGAATACTGTTTTGTAATAGTTATTTGTTTGTAAGAAGAATAACTAAAAGAAGAAGAGAGATTTTCATGGTGCAAAAATTATTATATATGAATGTGTGTAATTAAGACTTCTCTCAATATTCATATATGTAATATATCTATATATACACATATAGATACATGCATATATCTATAATAGTTTTAATATTAAACTATTATTTATTCCTATTTTAATTATACTTATTACTACTAATGATAATGATGTAAGTTACGTATTAGTAATAAATTTATAATTAAATTAAATTTCAAAAGACTCGCAAGTATATCTCTTGTTCCAAAATAAAATAAAACTATACACCTTATGATTACCATAAATTAACTAGTAGTCATATTTCATTCAAATAAAACAAATAAAATTTAGTTTTTTCAAACAATTTGCATCTTAATTATCTAATGTCTCACTCGAGGCTTGATAATCACACGTCAAATGATCCCTACTTAAATCAAATGAATAATTACTCCCGTATTTTTATATATGAGGAAAAGTAAATTATACTTTATACCAACTTAAATTATGTTCACTAATAAGTTTTTATCAAGCTCATAGATAATAAAAGATTGTTAATTAATCAACTCATCTAAAAGCTTAAGATGTTAGATGGAGAGACCAACAATGTATATCATTCTAACACTCCCCCTCAAATGCAATATTTTGTTATAGAGAAGGGAGAAATTAAAGTGCACTATTAAATTAATAGAAAGATAATTGTGCAACTGGGAAGATTTGAACCTAAGACCTTGCACACCCAGAGCTCTGATACCATGTTAATTAACCAACTCATCTAAAAGCTTAAGCTGTTAGATGGATTGGTTACTTAATATGGAATCAGAGCCGACTCTCAAAAGCTCGGGTCGGGTCATCCGATCGGATTGCCGGAGGTGGGGACACAAAGGCTGGTGGAATTATCCCACAATAGAGAGATGGAGGTCCGGAGGTGGGGACACGAAGCCCGCCGATATTATCCCACAATGGCTAGAGAGGCAAAGATCTTTGGGTCCGTGTGTGTGATCGGATTCTGACGGGGACGTCAGAAATTTAAATGGGGGAGTTTGTAACACTCAATCCCACATCGAAAGATGACAAAGATAAGTCCACAATGTATAAAATAAGGTGCAATTTTTAACTGTTGACATGTATTTTTTTTAATTTTAGTCAGTATTATTTTATAATTGTTAATGAATGATCTTATTTTTTAATTTGAAAATATTTTAAATTAATTTTTAAAAATCATTAATTATGTCATAATTTGAAACGGGTGAAATATTATTTAATTTCAATATGTTAATCTTAATCATTTTGAAATGACATACTTCGTTTATTTGAGAGTGTGGTGTATGACAAAGCAAAGAAGAGAAGTTTGCATCAAAGATACGTAGTTGGAACATACCGCTATGGTTTCACACGTGGGAACTGAATCTTGTTTCAAAGACTAGTGCATGGCTATATATTGGCCACTAACCAACTTATTTTAATTAATTTGTGTTCTAATAATTATTGTACGTACGTGGTGCCTAATTAACTACATTTAGCAACATTCTTTATGCCCTCAGATAAAATTGAGGTCGTGTTTATTTATCTCTTAATATTTCTTAACAATTTTATATTTGATTCGGTAAAAAGATAAAATTATTTGATAAAAGTTTCTTTATCTCTTATTGTCTATTAATCCGTAAGAG
Organism: Panax quinquefolius; assembly: GCA_020205615.1. Lineage (NCBI taxonomy): Eukaryota > Viridiplantae > Streptophyta > Magnoliopsida > Apiales > Araliaceae > Panax > Panax quinquefolius. Next base: position 39,122,925 of record CM035172.1, on the reverse strand, counting down.
GAAGATATAAATCTAAATCATTAAGAGATATCTCTCTTAATGAAAATTTTAAATTTATAGAACCTCTCCCTCCAATCTCTAATCCAAATTTTAAGATCATTATTCACTTTTGAAAAGTTGATTTGAGATATTTTTAAATTTAAAATCGATATTTTTAAATTTAAATGCCATTCTGATGTGTCACCAATCATTATTCATTGTGTCATCTTCATACCACAGTGATTACCATAGGATATTATGATCATTTTAAAAAAAGGTTGAAAATAATTTTGTTTAGAAATTTTTAGTCCCAATAGTGGGGATTATAATACTTAATTTAACATGATATTAAATAATCAAGTTATTTTATAATCCTTGAATTAATAGTCTCAAGTTCAAATTCGAAAACAAATAAGACACTTGAAATTAATAATAATATCACAAATATAATTCTTGTAAACAAACATAACCGGATTTCTTTATGCCCAAAATAATTATATGTATATATATCGAAACACATTATATATTTGGGTATTAATCTTAAATGACGATCAAATAGCTCATTATTAATTAAGAAATTAGACGAAGTAATAAAGTAAAGATTTTTTTTTTTTGCTATTACAGAAAATTAAAAAAAAAATTGTTTTTGGGCTAGGCTTCATTTGGGCTGAGCTAAATATGGGCAATGTTCATTTTACTTTAATCCAAATTAGAATTTGTCTATCCAACAAACAATCCCTGTTTCATCGTCTCTGTGGTGAAAAAGAGATGGCAATGGCAGTTGCATTTGGTGGTTTAGCAAGATCATCATGGGCGATGAGGAGCCTCATTATTCAAAGGAAGAAATGGGTGTTCAGCCCTTTAGCCTGCTTGGAACAAACTTCATCTTATTCTTCAGCATCGAGAAAGCAACTTATTCTTTACTCAAAGCCCGGTTGCTGTTTGTGCGATGCTCTCAAAGAAAACCTTCAAGCTGCTTTATCTCTCCCAGCTCCTGTTTCCCTCCTTGGCGATGTAACCCCCCACGAATTTTCCCTCCACGATGTTGATTTAGAGGTCCAATTACCTTTTTTTTCTCTATATATGCATAATTATATATATATATATATATATATATGATTTTTTCTAGTTGGGTTTTTCTGCAATTTAATTTATTCGCCAGTGATTGAAGAGACTTAATTGCAACCCCTAATGTTTTCTCTTTTTTTCTGAATCGGTTATGTAATTTTATTTTATTTTTTGGTTTAATTTAGATAAGGGATATTACTACGAATCCTGAGTGGGAGAGGGCTTATCTATATGACATACCAGTTCTAACCAGAGTTCGCGCTGATGGCACTGAGGTTAGATTTTTTTTATTTTATTTTTTATTTGGCATTATGGGTCCTCTTAAATTTGTGTTTAAGGCATTATTGTTGTAATTTTCGAGTTTATTCTGCTAAGTTTGTTTTGGATTTGTTAATGTGAAAGATAAATGATAAGGTATTTGAATGTCTTTTTCGCCTCAAAATTAAAGTTGTACATGTAACTTAAAGCAGAAGATGAACAAGTTAAGAATTAAATTTTACTTTTTATCGTTGTAATTATTATTTTTTGGAATTCAATTGGAGTTCACTCATTTTCAAAAAGGGCTTCAAAACAGAACTACACTTGTTGTGAAAACCAAAGATGATCCAAAATGCCATATGAATTCAGAAAGTCCTCACAATTTACATGTCAGCATCGAATGTCGAGTCTGTATGGGGACAAATTTCTCATAAACATATCTGTTTCATTCATGCCTAAATGTATAGAATCATACAATGTGAATGAAAACTATCAATTGGGAATTAGAGCCTTTAGGATTAAAAGGTAGCTTTATGATTAGTATCAACAGTAAGTGTTCCATTCTAGATTAATGAATATAAATATCGCCCTGCATCTTTTGTTGGATTACCTTCAAATTTATAGTATGTCCTTAAATAGTCTGTTTATCAATCATGGTATTCTCACTTGCAATTGTCAACTGATAGATATTCTTGCTATGCTACTATTTTTTTAATCATCAACCTCATTTACATATCTGATCAGCGTACATAAAGCTCTTCTTGAATCATTCTAAACAAAGTCAAAGATTCAATTTAATGTCAGACCAAATATCGGGTTAAATTACTGATGAATCTCTTACTTTCTATGTCATTTTTTCTTTTCTATTCTTTACCCATATCTAACAATTGGAACTACAGTTTCCTATAGGGTTGGTCATCGACATTGTTTACATATTTCAGAGTGACACCATTACTTTTCTTCTGACTGATTACTTCCAAGAATTGTACTCGAAATTTAATGTATCTTGTGTTAATTACTTTATGCATAGACTGCTAGAAATGAATGGATACTGCTAATTAAAAACTAGCTTAAGAAGTGCTAACAGTCATTGATCTTTGTACTGTGTCAATAATGTCAAAAGCTTTTGATAGGTTATGAGCGTGCTTGTGTCAAATGGACTTAACATTCTGAAAATTTGTCTTCGGTAGCATGACTATTATTACTTACTGCTTGTGTCAAATGTTCTTCTTACATATTGTTTTGTAAATGTGAACCTTACACGAAAGCTCATCATTGTTGCAGGAGAGACTTCCTAGGCTATCTCCTCGCTCCGGGGCTGAGCACATCCAAATGAAAGTAGCAAAGGCACTAAACCAATAATATGTTTGAAGAGCACTATAATATATTTAGAGTATGTTGCTGGTTGTGTCTTTTAGCAATTTGGATGTACTTTGTCTATGATGCTTTTAATCTTTGGGAGCCAAATCTTGAACAAGATGAGTGACTATCATAATAATATTTGTGTTACTACTGCTTCTTTTTTTTGGGTACTATTGAAATATCACATTACATTATATCATTATTTGGGGGTTAGGATTTGAATGGCTACTGAAATGTGAATCTCTTTCAATGCCTTTCACCCTTAATTTACAATCCCAACTATTTTCTAGTTTTCTTTACAAATATTAGACCTGGGAAAATATGGTTATGGGTTGGTTTTAGTTTTTAAAATATGGTTAACCAACCATTTAAGAACTAAAATCATATTAACCATTTTTAATATGGATAATGTGGGTTGGAACCATATGATTATGGTTAAAAATCATATTAATCATTTTAATATGGTTATAGTTCCATATTAAAAATTATTAATCTTTGCTAAACATTTCAACAGGAGATATGGCTCTAATAATGACCACGTTAACCTCGCTTTTGTTTGCATGAGCTGATTGTGGTCAACATTGAATTGTTGTTATATTTAACAAAAGTAATACAGTACTTGTTAATATGGTGAGGTGAGGTGAGGTGGGTGGTGAGGTGAGGTGAGGTGGGTGGGGGAGGGGTGGGTGGGTGGGGTAAGGGTAGGGGGTGGGGTGGATGGGTGGGATCTGGGGGGGTGTATACATAATCACATAATATTATTTTTTTGGGCAGGGGTAGAGGGTGGGGTAGGGGAGTAGGGTGTATACATAATCACATAATATTATTTTTTATGGGGTAGGGGTGGGGTGGGTGGGGTGGGGTGGGTGGTGTGGGTGTGGTGTGGGTGGGGTGGGTGGGGTGTGGGGCGTGGGGTAGGGGTGGGTGGGTGGGTGGGGTGCATGGGGTGAGGGGGTGGGGTGGGTGGGTGGGTGGGGTGGGGGTGGGGTGGGTGGGTGGTGTGGGGTGGGGTGTGTGGGTGGTGTGGGGGTGGGGTGGGTGGGTTGGTGGGTGGGGTAAGGGGTTGGGGTGGGTGGTTTGGGGCTAGAGTAGGGTGGTTGGGGTGGGTGGTGGTGTGGGGGTAGGGTGGAGTGGGAGTAGGGTGGGGTGGATGGGGTGGAGTGGGTGGTGGTGTGGGGGTAGGGTGGGGTGGGTGGTGTGGGTGGTAGGGGCAGGGTGGGGTAGGGGTAGGGATAGGGTGGAGTGGGTGGTGTGGGGGTAGGGGTGGGGTAGGGTAGGGTAGGGTAGGTGGGTTGGCTGATAAGATCATAAGAATGCTTCTATTTCCTGTGTCTATAGCCGGTTCCTATGTGTGTAAAAAATTGTGTTAGAAATTTTATTTAGCAGGGGAACGAATAATATCCGAATATTACTAGTTACCTTGATTTTTAGAGGAACATTTTAGTAGTATTAATAGCATTAATTTTCTTAGTAAATTAGAGGAACTTTTGATTTGGATTTGGAATAAAATATGGGTCGAAAAATGGTTAATCGGGTTGAAACTATAACCAACCCAAATAAATATAGTTCCAAACTTTAACCAACCCAAATAAATAAATATAGTTAACCAACCCATTTAGTTCCAGTTAATATGGGTTGACCCGAAAGTTAACCAACTATATTGTCAGGTCTAACAAATATATCTATCCCTTGTTCTATCTTTTATGTCTATCGTCTATCGAAAATGAATCGTCTCAGTGTTAAAGGTGTCTCAGACTTGTGTTTTGGAATATCGATAGTTATCGAGGCGACAACCGAGCGCTTAGTCGCTAGTCGTCCACAAGTTGATTAGTCATTAACAATGTAAATTTTATACGTATAAAATTATATATATTTAATATTTATATTTATATGAATATTTATATATTTATATTTCTAATGATTTACCATATTCAAAATGCAAGTTATAGCATATTAAATCACAAGAAGAGTCAGACAAAATCAAGTCAAAATGATAATTTTACTATAGTTGTAATTTTTTGAACTTGCACCAACTTCAAATTATATAAATAGTGATATATTTGTAATATTTAGTTTAATTCAATATAATTCTTAAATTTATGTTTAATTTTTTAAGTTTTAAGATTGTATATATAGAATAATTTCAATTATTATGATAATACAAGTAAACAAATATTGTTAAGATAAGGTATAAACAAGCATATAATCATATCATAACATTAGACAACCATCCTCAATAAGATAAAGACATTCATTGTGACATTGCCAAAAACAAACATAATATAAAAATAAAAATAAAGTCATACAAACTAAGTATTCTTCAACTCAAAAGTTTCATTTTTTAGAATGAAAAGATCACTCAAGCTATCAAGTAAAATCATCAAAGATCAAATAATCATCTCTCCCAATAGTGGCATCATCACTCAAAACAGTAGTTACTTTTTTACCATAGTCATCATCCACGTCTTTATCATCATTAGGAATAATGACATTTCTCCTCCTCTTATCCAACATTAGAATCAGAGTCGTTCAAAGCTCTTATCCTCGATTCACTTGAAGTCGAAACTCCACCACGTCGTGAGTAGACATGACACATTCTACAAAGATTGCGACCCTCAACGGCATCGGATACACCAACAACTCTATCAACATCCTCACATGTAAGATCATCTCCATGATGAACTACATCTTGCTCAGGCACTATCTAGTCATTACCCAAACAAAATTTTCTAGGACTAATGGATCAAGTTTCTTCCAAATTCGCGCCTCTTTTGAAACCTATCAACAATTCGGTGATTGTATTGCACATACACCAAATCAATTAATCGTTGATGCTCCAACCTATTTCTTTTCTTCGTATGAATTTGAAATTTTTGTTTAAAAAAATATTAAGCAAAAGAATATATAAAATATTTATAGATTTAGTTATGTACTAATTAATATTAAATACAAAATATTTAATTACTAAATACTTACAAACTCAAAAGTGCTCCAATTGCGTTCGCAACAGGAAGAAGAACAACAAATGCCGATGATTCACTTTGCAAGCTCAATAGCACAATCGCCAAAAGCATTCCACCAATCAACTACATTAGATGTAAAAAATTAAATATAGTCTAAATTATAAATTTAAAGTAAACTTTATAATTAATTTATGGGATAAATTAACTTTTGGTACCTGTACTGGGACACGACTTACAATTTGGTACCCGAAGTGAAAAAAGTTACAAACTGGTGATTTTACTCGAAAAATATTACACTCCGTTAAACATTAGGGACACGACTTACAATTTGGTACCTGAAGTGAAAAAAGTTACAAACTGGTGATTGTACTCGAAAAATGTTACACTCTGTTAAACAGTAGGGTTTTATCTTTATTTTTTTGAAAATTAAGGTTCTCTTCTTCTGTCATTCTTCTTGTCTCGATCCTCCATTGATTACTGGTTCCCATATATTTATTAAAGGGGTTTCAGTGTTTAATTGAAAGGATGAGCTTGTCTTGGAGTGAAATCGTAAATGAAATCGGGGAAGAAGATTGTAGTTCATGCAACAAAAATGAATGGATTACACCAGAGTTCCCAAGTCGGTGCCACTGTGGAGCAATGGTGCGAATGTGGGAGGCAAGAAAAGATGGAACAAAACATCGAGGTTCTTCTTCGCGTCGACTTCGCTTCTCTCTCTGTATGTTTGTCTCGCCCGTTAGATCAATTTTAACGATTATTTAAAAAATGTAAAATACAAGCACCAAATTACAATTTTTTTTTAGTACAATCACCAATTTGTAACTTTTTTCACTTCGGGTACCAAATTGTAAGTCGTGTCCCTAATATTTAACGAAATGTAACATTTTTTGAGTACAATCACCAGTTTGTAACTTTTTTCACTTCGGATACCAAATTGTAAGTCGTGTCCCAGTACATGTACCAAACGTTGATTTATCCCATTAATTTAATGTACTTTAGGATTTTTTGTCTTTTGTTGTCTAATCGACATATCTATAGAAAAGTCATCACGAGAATATTCACAAACATTGCCCAAGTCGCTTATCTTGTCCGCCAAAGCTTGGTCGGGAACCATTTTCTCAAGAATATCATTGAAGTTGCTACGTAACTTGTAAACTAAAGTAGATTTTTCTTCTTCTATAATGTCAAAATATTTTCCCTGATTTAGAAACAATGTTGCCCCATATAACTTTTGCTTCATTTGGCATGCCCATCTCCGTTCAATAACGTCGATCACTTTCTTATATAGCCTTTGTTTGTTATTAAAGGCATATTTGATTTCTTCTTTGCAAATTCCATCGCTTAAAGAATCTCAGGCATATATAACTAGCCTCTCATCCGAATCCACAATCCTCGAGACAACAAGTAATAGTTGTGACACTCTAATACAATCTTCAACGTTATGCCAAAAACTAGAAGAAATAATTGTATGATACACTTTCTTCACGGACACATTACCTCGGTCTCTAAGTACAAGTTTAAGACTGCATGTATCAGTTGAGTATCAGTTGAGTATGCAATTGAAAGCTTTTTCAATTATTTGTAACCTTAAAAATCCAACTTTGGCTGTTATTTTAACTTGCTTTACAGCTCATATTATTTAATTACCTGCTCTACTCAATTGAACCGGAGAGACATTACTGATATAACATTAAAGCAGACAAATCTGGAATTATGCATAAAATTCTCTAGACAAATTGGAACTGCAGTTCTCAAATGCTTTGGCATCTCAAAATGTCAATATCATAGTCCATACAGGAGCACTGCCTCGAAAGGTTTACATACAGGGAAATAGTTTTTCAATTTTGAACGTTACGAGCCTTATGTTTCATAAAACAATCACTGGATTTTGTTTTTTTTATATAACTAATAAGGTCTACATATCTGAAACTGTAATCACAAAGAAAAGAAGGGGAGCTGAAATACAACAATGGTACAACAGGGATCAGTTAGGTGTCCTCTTCAATCTTGTGATATTGCATAGTTCTGTATCAGAAAACATCGTAAAAACCTAGATAAGCTTCTTTTTCCGAAAGTAGCGCTTCAGGTGTAACACCTGCAAAACAGAAACTGTGATGCAGACGCCGATCGACATGATACTGAACCATGCTACTCTCCCATTGGTTGTTTCACTCACTTCCCTCATCTCTGCTTCCCTGTGTGTACAGTCGTGAAAAGAATTACCTTAAATTCTTAAATTTAAATGTAATTTCATTTCTAGACTCTTCAATGGGCACTATAACAAAATAATCTACATGACACTTGTCAATTTAGAAGAAACAAAACTGACAATCTTTCTTCAATCTGGGAATAACGGAATAATCTAATCGTCTAAAAGAACAGCAAAATATACGATACATTCTTTATCTGTGGTGGCTTTTGGTATATGACAAGTTCTTCATAGTTAAAACAGTTTGATACGTTTTCTTGTAAATCAGACCTTCCAAGTCCCTCCTCCTTAAACCGTAAAAACAAAGAGAGGAACCACCAAGATTACTTGGATTTGTAATGTGATTCCTGTTTTCATTTTATGGGAAAAGAAAACTGATTTTTTTCATGCTGTTCAATGAAAAAAAATGGAATATATTTGGTCCACATTCCTGCTTTTAGTTTGTTTCAGCTTTTAAGCCCAAAAATGAATGCCCTTCATCAGCTAGAACTAGAAATAGTTAATTGGAAACTGATATTTTCACAACAAAAATGTCGCTATAGATATATAACGACGGTGAAAACAGTCGATTTTATTGTGGAAATATCATTTTCTGTTGTGGATTTATCAATTTCCTTAATTAAACATGTTGCACCTGCCATATAAGTGACCATGCATCAGTGTTTCTTGACAGCTATTTTGGAGGCGAAAGAAATAATATGGAGGAAAAATGAAGAAAAATCAATAGGGGAAAAAAATTTAGGAGAACACCGGAATCAGATTAAATCAAGAGGCATCTCAAGTAACCTTCTTATTAAAGATACAATTACCTGGTCTTGAGATAGATCAAATTCTGATGGATGGCATCAACTGCTCCTTCAAGTTTCCTCAACTCAAGTTCAATACCCTATAAGCACACGTTAACATATGCATGATTAGTCGATAAGAAGCCAAAAAAAGAGGTCAAGGAAAGATAAGTTCCTTTTGAAAGTGCAGAGGGGGAGAGAGACCTCAATTTTTTCTTTCCTCGCTACTGACTCCCAATCCTTTGCAGCAATTCCAGTTCTCCAATCAAGACTAACCGTTACACCTTTACTTCCTTTGTAATTTTCATCCACCCAAAAACATGCCAAGTAATTTCCAGCTTCAGTTGTTGTAAATGCAAATTGACCATGGGTCACGTTCTCTTGGTGGTGGAGATTGTTTCCATAAGGGGATGTTACCTACAAAAAACACCTTTAACATGAAGTATTTCGCACAGCTTACCAAAGAAACTATTATGCTGAACAAAACTAAGCAGTAGTAATGAATTCCATTTGCAGTCTACCATTTATTCAGCTAGAAAGCGTTGTTGTTTTTTTCATGGTGCAGATTTCTCCTAAATGAATAACTATATAGAGTTGGAGAGGTAGAATTGTTATCAATAACTATATATAACAAGGCATTAAGAGATCTTATCCAATAATTTTATAATTTTACCAAATCATTTTGGTTAGTCATGAGTGAATACCGAGTCAATCATCCTGTTCTCTTCATTCTTTTGATACAATGTATAAACATTTTGTATACCGTAAAATATATACTTGGATATATATACATGCATGCATGAGTTATGTATAAGTAAAATATATACAATTATCTTTAATATTATATATGTATTATGTCAATAAAAAAATATAAAATATATCAATAAAAAATTATCAAATATTTGTGAAAAAAGTTATATAAACTAGCATGTGCCTCGCAGGGGCTATCAAACTTCTTGTTAATAATATGCCATTATATATCTCAGCTAGGGATATTTTTCAGACACCGTCATCAAATGAATGAAAGAAATGTTTCACTTTCAAGGAAAAACAAAGCACATAGCATTGATCATGGGTCGTGCTTTCCATAGGTAAGGTAAACAAGAAAGAACACATTCTGTTGCCTAGTTGAATTTCATTTCATGATATTTGTGAAATTCATGCAACCCTGCCTACACACTGCACTTTGATATGAATTAACTGTTGTAATAGATTACAATTTGTAATGTGAGTGATCATACAAATGTTAGCGAGTGCAACTACCAAGTATTTACGGACTATCTGTAAATACCCTCATCCAAAAGATCATGACTGAAAATACTATTGTTAGTAACATAACTCTTTGTATACAGACAAATTTTTCGCACATGTTTCGATGTGGGACTATGGTGTTACATTTACAGCATCATATATAATTGTGCCACATCAACAATACATGACCATCCTTAGTAAAAACATTAGTGTGAAACATCAGATTTAATCCTGTCACTTTCAGAAATATGGAAACATTAAACCATAACCAAGTCTGTTCATTTCTTTTAATCCAAACTAACACGGAACCAATGAAAAACCATCCAGTTCCTATCATTGTCCGAAAGAATTTGAACTTAGCAACTTGATCAAAACTCATATAACTTTATCTGGTCATTATTTAGAACATCTCACAATTCATCAACTCATCAAGTCCTCTAGTTTGTACATCATAAACAAACTCAATATGACCCAAAAATACATTTATATGTCAGATTAATGGTGAAGTCAAACCAGATTTAAATCGTTTTCTCTTTTATTGCATCTAATTACTATATTTCTCATTAAATTCCTTTAATTAAAAACAAAAATTATAATTTTGCCTTTTTTCGTGTCTTGTTGAATAAGTAAAACCTTCATTGCAATTTGAACCAGATACATGGCGTGGCTAGAAAGTGAAGTAAAGGTTAGAATAATCTTGTACATCTGTGATTACTTCATTGTACTATTCTCTTATAGTAATATAGTGACATGGCAGTATGTGAATCGATTCTATAAAACAACACTTTTACAGGTAACCCACAATGAATTTAAACTAATTTCTTATTGTGAGATCAAACGATTATCATATGCAATCATGCTGTCTAAGCACTAATTTAATGTAGATTGCCTCAAAGATGTATACACAAACTGCTGTTCGTTATAATCTAATATACATTTAACAAGTACAGGCTTAGATTATGGTCTCAAAGAACATATTGAATATTGACTATTGATATCAAATAAATGGAGACTCTCCATTTCATGGTCTAGATTTAAAATCATCTCTCTCTCCTGTCAGCATGATGTCACCAGTATTTTAAAAATCTCCGTCTAGGCCCCCCTTGGCGCCTCGCCTAGGCGCTAGGCCCCCCATTGGCGCCTCGCCTAAGCGCTAGGCACCTCTGGCGCCTCACCTAAGCCCAAGACGGCAAAAAAATTCCTCTAAGAAATTAGGCGGGGTCTAGGCGGAGATGTTTTTTTTATTTTAATAACTATCCAAACCAGATCTTGATATATTTATTTTTCTAATGATTTATCATATTCATAATACAGGTTGTAGCATATCAAATCACAACAATAAATGAACAATATCAAGTCAAAATAGATAATTTTATTATAGTTGTAATTTCTTGAACTGTACTAACTTCAAATTATATAAATGATGATACATTTGTAATATTTGGTTTAATTTAACATAATTCTTAAATTTATGTTTAGTTTCTTAAGTTTTAATATTGAATTAAATTCTTGAAATTTTAAATTTTATTATTTAATAGCAATCTTGTTTATGAATAAAATTAATACGTTAAAAATATGTTTGAACTTTGAACAATTGCATGTTTGTGTTTGAATTTTGACATTAGCAATATGGATATATGTTTGAACTTTAAGCAAATGCCTTTATTATCTTTATTATAGATTGTTTTGCTTTATATTATTGTTTTATTTGGATAAATGTAAGATAAAATATTAAAATTAGTTTAAAATAAAAAAATCCCGCCCTCGCCTCAGTGCCCACTTCTTACTCGCCACCCGCCTCCCGCCTCTTGCCTTTTAGAACATTGGATGTCATATTCCAACACATTTTAAATCTGGATCCTGAAATGGAGAGGATTTTTGTCCGGCGTCATGACATGGGACATAACTATTTATAATAATTTTAAGCACTTTGGACTATTTTGCCCATGATTAGTCTGTTATTTAATCCCCTATGTTTTGTCATTTCTAAGTTAAGTTTATTATGGATTATAATCTCAGATGAAAAGATGGTATTATATATCCCTTTTGAGGTATCAAATGACATTAAAAAAGATCACAAATAGTCCCTTAAATAACGGACAAATCATGGGACAGTGATAATATATATATATATATATATATATATGTGTGTGTGTGTGTGTGTGTGTGTGTGTGTGTGTGTTATTCTGTATGTATAGTAATATTTAATATATAAATATAATAACACAGTTAAATAAATCAGATTTGGAAAAACAAAATGTATTGTACTTGCTTGAAAAAGAAGTCAGATTCTGGAAATAGAAAACAGATAAATCCGAGTACTTTGAATTCACAAAATCTCCTTAAAGCAAATTTATTCCCTCACTGGTGCTAAAAGATTTATTGAATAATTGCTTCCCAAGATAAAACGGATTTACAATTCTTAATTAGTAGCACTTCAACATTAAGAATTTTGCGAACGCAAATTCTATGTTCTGTACTCGAACCTTACTGAGATGTTATGATGTTGTTATCTGTTATGAATTCTGGGAATGAATGGAAGAACAGACACTGCAAACGCAGAAAGGGACGAACAAAAAATATACTGCAAACGCAGAACTAGAAGAAAGAACAGAACGGGAAACGGGAAAAACTACGTAGTATCATGATAATCACTTTAACAAAATCTGATAAAACATTAAACAGATTTTGTCCAAAAATATATATATCCCACCCACCCACCCACCCGAGCCCGGCTCGACCGACGGACAGACAACGCGTGGGTTTGAACCAAACCTTGGCTAGGTCCTCTCCCTTCTACAAAAGTGGGGTGCCCCTTGGGGCCCTTCCCATTAAGCAAACATCCCATATATATGTTCTTCATTTTTCCTACTGACCTATATGGGACTTTTGCAATTTACAACATTTCAAGTAGGTGACTTTGGAGTCAATTTTATCATTCAATTCTTAATGGATTTGAACACATAAATATACCACGTTATACTCCTCGTGGAGGAGAACGCATTGGTGTATGAACCCGACATTTCCGGAGTGTGGGTCCCACATTAAATTAAGCTTCAAAATGCTTTAATATTTATTTTGTCAAACCCATTTCCAACAATATATATATATATATATATATATATATATATATATATATAGTACAAACAAACATTGCCCGAGTGACCTAATCTGTGCAAACTATTCCCCCCTCTAAGATCTATTCAAGGTTAGGGCTAAATCTGGAGTTGATTCACAATACCTTTAAATAGTGAACGAAAATCAAGTCAATATACAAACTCACAAATGCATCATTATTAGCAGAAATGAACAAATCCCCTAATGTAGGGAATACAAAATGAAATAGTTTTGAGTTTTGACTTACTCTGGCAGAGATGTTTGGGACGGTCTCAGGATGATTGGCATCATTTATGACGGAGAAATCAGCAATTACTACAATATTCTGCTTTATATCCTCCGAAACACACTTTGTCCCTGAACTCGGTACCTCTAACCAGATTGCTTCGCCAATATTAATATTTATGAGGAGATATATGGATACAAGACTCAGAATGAACTCGGAGCGAGCTTTAGCTTTGACTCCTCTAGCCATTAATGGAGTCCGACGAAATTTCTCTATACGAATATAATATGAAGTGTGAAGAGTGTAGGTGAAAGGCAGGTTTACTGGTTAATTTGGAGCTGGAGCTGGAGCTGAGAGAAAGATGAGAAGCTAGATCTCCTCTTCTTGCAATAGACCAATTTCTTTGAAGTGAGAAAGTCAGCAAGGGAAAGTAGTTCACACCTTCTGACGGCTGACCGGGTGGAGACTGGAGAGGACGCGCTCGGAGATTATTCCATTTTCATTTTGTTTGGTAACGATTAAGTGAGCCCGACCCGACCTGATTAAGAATTTGTGTAATAAATTTGAGTTAAACATATTACTAAAACAAGTGGAGTTTAAACTCGACTAATCTCGAATTGTTTTAAACCCGATTTTATCTCGACGGTCCAAAATTCTAGGCATTTATCACATAATCAATGGTTAATCACAGTTTAAAATCGAGAAAAACTTTAAATATAATTTAATTTGAATTTGAGATTTGAGATTTGTCTCGATTTGTTATATATATTATTTAAAAACTCTACCTATTTTAAAATTAAAAATAAATTCATAAATAACGACTTTTGATAATCTTATAATTTTAAATGGCCCTTTAACATAAATTAAAAAACTAACAGTTATAGTGTGATATAAATATTAATAATAAATTAGAGATATTATGTAATTTTATAGTTTCAAAACAAAAATAATTTTTTTTAAAAAAAAACTAAACAAAAATATATCTCCAACGGAGGGACTAAGGACTAGGGAGTATATATACCACTTAAAAAACAAAAAAAAACAAATCCCACCATAGTTATTGACTTTGTTGGAGCAACTTATAAGGGTCGGGTATTTAATTAAATTGGAATCGAAACAGCATCAAAAATTGAACGATCTCAGCAATTAAAACTGAACCAACAGTTCCGGTGTATGTGACGGTTTTAGATGAGTTGAATAACTAAATTTACCATTCCGGTTTGTTTACTAGTCAAAACCGTACGCATAAAATTAAAACCGCACCATGTGTGTGTATGTATGCATTATCTCTAGTAAATTCTAAAATTACTTTTTACTTGACTACGCTCAGAGAAACCCCAGTCTTGCATTGTCATTTTTCAGAAATTGAAAGAAGATGGTTAGAGGTTATAGAGTCAAAAAATAAGCATTTGGGTTTTGGAATTTCGGATTTGTTTGATGCGTTACTGGAGGGGCTTATAGCTGAGAGGCCAAATTCGTTGGTTCGAGCACTTGATGCATTGGTTAATTTAAGACCCCAACTTTTTATAAATAAAGATTTAATTTCTCTAATTATTATTTTGAAATAGTAAGGGGTTGATTTGATTAATGTGGTTAGTTATGGGTAAAATGCGCAAATATTTTAAATAAGCAAGTGGTTATAAAATATTCATTGTTGTGAGGGAATATTCGTTTGGTCGTGGAATATTCTTATTTGTCGAGGGGAATATTAAATGCGACGACAAGCGATCTTTTTGTGGGTCCCATAACGGAAAGTGATTGGATGAAGAAAACGACAAGTATAAGTTGTTTATAAATAACGGCGTAGTTGTTATTCTGGTTATCTTTGTTGGAATACCCTGGTTAAAACACGATGTCGCATTGTTGCGACAAAGATAGACACCAGTATTGCACCAATTATTGATTCTTACGTAAAAAGGCACTACTCGAATAATTGTTACAATAATTCTTTATTCGATTATTTTATTTTATTGATTCAATAATTGCTGCGTTGATTTTTTTATATATTACTTGTTGTTTCATAATTGTCACTACACAAGATTTTCCATTATCTAACAATAATTCATATTATCTCGAATAATATTATTAGATAACATTATTGGCGATGTACAAAAGTTACTCGTCTAAGGAGAGGTTTGAAGTCACCTAATTGCGGCGCGCCAAGAAGAGAGAAATCCTTATTGAAAGCCCTCTTTCTCTGGAGCGGCACGGTTGCAAGATCTTTGTGATTCTGTAATATTATTTGTGAATAATTAATTATTGATTTATATGATGAGAAAAATATTGATTTTATGTGGATATAGATGGAGAAAATTTTAAAGTGACAATTGTTAAAAATTGATATTTTATCTTTTCCGATAAAATAATATTTTATTATATTATATAATAATGGTGATAGTTTTACAATGAATGTGGGATATATGAGTATATTCAAAGGTGTGCGTATGAATAAGTTTTGAAAATATTAATATTATATTAAATTTTCTGCTTTGGTGTTCTAAGCATTTTCCTATAAATAGGGTGCTTAGGTTAGAATTGAAATCACACCAGAAACTAAAGTTTTCTCTCTCTTTCTCTCTCTATATATCGAACGTATTTTTGTGAGTATTTTAGTACTTTGAGTATTGTTATACGGTGCAAGTTCTTTCAAAGACTATATCCAATTATTCCACCGGAAGTACAATTCTTTACGAGGTAAGGATGTTATTTTCTTAGTAAATGATATTATTTCTTCAATATCATTATCTTTGAAATATTAGTCCGAATTTTTTATCAAATTTGGAACTTTTTCATGTCTGGGTTACTTATTAATGAGTTACTATTCACGAGTTACTATTCATGAGTTACTATTCATGAATTACTATTCACGATTCTTACTATTCACGAAAGTACTATTCATGAAGCGTGATGATATTTTTGTGAAATTTCTATCTTTTAGTGTCTGAGTTACTTTATTTACGTATCTGACTATTCACGTATCGACATTATTCACGAATCGACCTTTATTCACGTAAAAATTAAATTTTCTTTTCTATGTCCAAGATTATGCATTATGATTCCTATCTTTGATTGGATCTATGTTTTAGTCTTCATTCTTGAATTTTACTCCACTCGATTACTTATGAAGTATTTTTGAACTTGGATTGTAAAAATACGAATCCTTAATATTTATTCTTTTGTTTCAATTGGATTCGTTTTCTTTAAAATATTTTTCATCATCCTCGGTCCTAAATGATGATATATAACTGAATATATTTGGCCCAGTAGTGCAAAGATGAATGATCTTATGATGAATATCTTTGGCGTGATGCAAAGATGAACAGTGTTTAGATGAACATGACTAATCGTGATGAATATCTTTGGCCGTAGTGCAAAGATGAGCAGTGTTGAGATGAACACGTTACAATGAGATGAATATCTTTGGCTTGTAGTGCAAAGATGACTATTTGATTTATGATGTATATTGATTGATGTTACAGGGATAAAATATCGATGATGGACTTTTAAATTCGTAGATGATAGTAGATTTCATTATCTACTTAACTCTTCTAATGAATTGTTGTTTCCGCTGCAGTTGTTGATCTAAAACTTGTTGTCTATTGTATTCTATCAGATTTTTTCCTGTTGAAGACTAATGATAATTTGTTGTACATTATCTTAGTCATAATATTCTTTACTGGGCTAGTTGAGCTCACCCTTTTCCTTTTTATTCCATTTTTCTTCTCAGGAGACGAGAATATAACGGGAATTAATCGGGGTGTGGAGTAATGGTTCAAGACAGTTGTTTTAGTAGTCCTCACTATTTTGTGAAATAGTGTATCAATAATTATAATGAGGACTTATTTGAGTGTGGATATTATGCAGAAGACAATATTTGTATTTAAACTCATGATTTATGTGTTGTCGTATTTTGCACGACAATTGTATTAATGAAGTTGTAGTTATTTACGTACCATGTATTTGGCGACTCGTAATGGGTTGGTTGGATTGGACCTATTTTGGGGCGTCGCGGTTGGTATCGAGCTTAGGGATATGATCTCTGGCGGAGATCGGGAGAATAGAACTAGGAGGAGAGACAGTAAATCCTTCACTAGTGTGTCCTACCTAAGCTTATTTGTTGGTCGGTAATAATATAGGGGTATTATGTGATTTGTTAATTTGTTTAATTAACCTTTGTTTTATGGCGATGTTAAGAATGTGGACTGAGAATGTTAACAGTGGAGTAAATGAGACCATGGAGACACCTTTGCTTCACCAACGAGGAGAACGTGTAACAAGCTGGCAATGTTCCTCTGTGAACAACACCAACGAAAGCGAGATAATGAACGATGGTATGTTTAGGAACTTTCTAGAATTCATGCAAAAAACCAAACGAGAAAGACTACTGTTCAAAATACAGGTGGAAACACTTGGCAACTCACGGATGGTCACCGCTTGCAGCGATTCGAGGAGTTAGATCGCCAGAGTTTTTGGAAAAGCGAAACCACTTACTGGCGAGAGACGTGGATAAAGCGAGATCACTAAGATATTTGATGTCTTGGGATGCTCGGAGGAGCAAAAGGTTCCTTTCGCCACTTTCATGTTACGAGGAGAGGCGATTATTGGTGGGAATCAAGTAAAGCGTACTTTTTCTGCCGATGAAGATGTCTTGGGAGACCCGACTTTTATAAATAAAGATGAATTTTTCTATAAATATTATTTTGAATATTATGGAATAAATTTGATATAATGTTATAGTTGTGGGTAATATTTATAAATTTTGCAAAATATTATTTTTGTATTACGAAGTTGTTATAAAATATTAGTTTGGTGGGTGGAATATTCTTTTGTTAGGGAATATTAAATACGATGGCTCAATCATTGGTGGACCCCACACGAGAAATTATTGTCGGATTGAAAAGCGACAAAAATATTTTATAAAAATACTTGCGGAAGTGTTCTGAATTAAAAGCTGTTGAACTACCGGTTGGTAAAAAAATGCGATGTCTGGCGTGGTTGCGTAGTAGCGCGGTTATTGATTATTGATCTTCGTGAAAGTCACTTTCGGTTATGCTCGATTATTACTACTGATAATTCTTTGCATCATATCTCTTATATTATTGATTCAATTATTGTCACGCGTATCATCATCGTATAATATGTTATAGTATTAAATCAATAATTGAGGCGATGAGTTATAAATGATTAATAATTGTTGAAAGATTAAATATGTGTTGATGAAAAAAAAATGATTTGTGGTAAGTTTGATTATTTTATGGGGGCTCGTATATGTCATCATCTAAGAGTCTCTTAAATCGATAGTAATTACCTTTGTGAATAGTATTTACCTTAAATCGATAGTAATTACCTTAAATCGATAGTAATTACCTTTGTGAATAGTATTTACCTTACGTCGATAGTAATTACCTTCGTCGATAGTAATTACCCTTGTGAATAGTATTTACCTTAAATCGATAGTAATTACCTTAAATCGATAGTAATTACCCTTGTGAATAGTATTTACCTTCGTCGATAGTATTTACCTTCGTTAATAGTAATTACCTTTACGGACGTCGAACCACTTGTCGTTTCACATTCTGAGGCGTCGAACCACTTTTCTTTTCACATTCTGAGCGTCGAACGATTCGTCGAGCCACTTGCCTTTTCACGCGGCGGTCTTAAGCTAGAAATCTTCTATAAATAGAGGCTGAGGGCTTCATTATTTTTCACGAATTCATTCGAGCTATAGAGAGAAAGTATAGAGAGAATAAGAGAAAGAAGAAGAGTATTTTATTCTTACTGCTGCTTTGCGATATTCATCTCTACCAAATGTAAGGGGTGTTATTCTTTCTTATTCATGAAGAAAGCTGTTGTTATTCCATTGCTTATTATTACATTTGGAATAACTTTTGTATAAAGTGGTTTACCTATACTTGGTGACATTCTTCTATTATTACATTTTTGGAACATCACATGCATGTGTTTTTGCAGGACTGGTTAAAATCTTTATTATTATTACATTGGAACATCACATGCATGTGTTTTACACGGACTGGTTAAAATCTTTATTATTACATTTGGAACATCACATGCATGTGTTTTTTACAGGACTGGTTAAAATCTTTATTATTACATTGGAATATCTATCATGTGTTTTACAGGATCAGTTCCATCTTTATTATTACATTGGAACATCATCACATGCGGTGTGAATTTCACACGACACAGTTAGTTATTTATTATTACATTGGAATAACTTTTGCATGCGATCTATCGCATGCATGCGTGGTGATTTCTTTTGTTATTCCATTCTTTATTATACCGGTTGGTTAAAACTTTGACTTATACTCCATGAAATTAGTAGAATATCCTTGATATTTGCGTTTCATCCGATATCTTTTCATGAAAATATTCTTGATCATTCTTGAATTTTACTCTACAAAAGCGATGTCGTGTTGATAATTTGGGCGTTAATAATTCTGGATAAAATAATTCTTGAACTTGTTTTATTGAATTCTTATATCATTGTCATCATCCTCGTATTTATATTTTTTGAAAGTCATCTACATGGCACATGGTGCGTAGATGGACTTGGTATGATTATGACGAGAGACTATTGATTGTAATCATGGCCGTAATGTTACAAATGATGTGATAAAAATCCTCGATGGTAGTAGTGCATTGATGGGCGATTGTTGGCATGATCATGACCATTAATGAATACCTGAAATATTCTTGGCGTAGTCGCGTGAATAATTGTGGTGCGTAATCTTAAAGAATATCCTTGGTAGTAGTGCGGGGTGATTCGATGATGTGGAATATTTATTAAAGGCTGAGTCTCGGTATATAACGATGATGAAAAACCTTTTAAAACCTAAAAGATAGTAGACTTTATTTTCTACTTGACTCTTTTAATGGATTGCATATTCATTGCTGATTAAAGCTGGTTTATCTATTGTATTTTATCGGTTTAACATTGTTGAAGACTATTGATAATTTATTACGCATTATCTTAGTCGTAATATTTCTTCTTTGGGCTAGTTGAGCTCACCCTTTCTTTCCTTTATTCTCTTGAAATGAGAATATAAATTTGGGGCGAGTCGGAAGCAGCGAGTGATGGTCACGAAGATAGCATTAGTAGTCCTCACTATTACAGTAAAATAGTGTGATAATAATTATAATGAGGACTTTTTTTTTGAGTTTGTATAATATCTAGTAGAGCGATATTTGTATTTAAACTCACGATTTATGTCGTATTATACCACGACAGTTATGTTAATAAGTTGTATTTAAATTACATACCATGTAAGTGGCGACCCAGATGGGTGATGTATACCTAATTTTGGGCGCGTCATGGTTAGTATCGAGCTTAGGATATGATCCACAGCTAAGATGTGAGAATAGTACTAGGGAGGAGGCAGAATACCTTGTTAGTATGACCTACTAAGTTTTATGTGATATTTTATTGGTTGGTCGGAAAGATAGGGATAATTTGTTACATGTCGATTAACCTTTTGTTTTGTGGCGATGTCTGAAAATGACATCGAGAATGTTGAGAATAGCAATGGGCCTGACGATTGTTGATTCACCACATGTCGATAATCGGATAATAATGTGCATCGAGGAAGGCGACATCCTCATACAAACAACAACAACGACCAAATGATGAATGATCGAATGTTGGAGAGGCTTTATCACGATTTATCTGCAATGACAATGAGGCGAGCGACTCATGTCCAAAAGCGTGGGTGGAAACACGGAAAACTCTCGGTGGTCACTTGCTAAACAATTTAAGGAATTTGGGACCACCGAGTTTAAGGGAAGCAAAAACCACTTACGGCGGAAGCATGGATAAAGCAGTTACCAAGATATTTGATGTCTTGGGATGCTCAGAAGAAAAAGGTTCCACTTTCTTGCCTTTATGTTCTTGCGGAGGCGGATTCTTGGTGGGAATCGGTAAAAGCGTACTCGACTTCTTTGTCTTGAAGATATCTTGGGAGAAGTTCGAGGTACATTCAGCGACAAATACTTTCACGAAAGTATTACGCCACAAGGAGGTGGAGTTTATCAAGTTGGAACAAAACAATATGGCCAGAGTATGTGATGATACGAAACAAAATTTGCGGAGTTATCACGGTTTACGTCCCACTTGGTGGATAATGAAGAGAGAATGGTAGCGAATGTTTTTAAGAGGTTTGAAGCGGAGAATCGTCGACATCTTATTTCTCATAAAGCGTGTTTGTATTGGATGTTGTAAATAGGGCTCGATTAGTGGAGCGCGATAATGAGTCAACCTGACTAAAAAGAAGCGGTAAGCAAAATTATAATACCGGTGAGAATAGTCGTGAGCGGTGACAACAAGCGTGGAGGAATCAACGGGCATGATATGGTAACCACTTGGTGGTGTCGGGGGCCAAAACAATAAGAATGGACATTTCGAAAAGGAGATTCAACAATGATGGAAAGGCGTCGACACCGACACCCGTTGTTAAGGAAGGAGAAAGACCACTATCGTATGCTTCAAATGCGGAGGAGAGGGACACATCGATCAAAAGCTGCGTCGTGCGTCAAAGCGTGTTATAATTGTGGAAGAAAGGTCACTTAGCTCGATTTTGTGTCGTTCTGAAAACAAATTCAGCTAGGATGGAGCACAAAAGCCGTCCCGGAAAATTCAAAGCCGGTAGTCTGAGGAGGCGTTTGTTGTGACCTCCCAAAAGAAAAAGAATCCGAATGAGGTCATCACGGGTAAAACATCATAAACTCTAATGAAGTCATACTTTATTTGATCTGGGTTCTACCCATTCTTTTATTTCTCTACTTGCGCTCATCGATTAAATTTGACTCAGGAGAAATTAGACTTTGACTTATCTGTGGAAACTCAGTTGGGAGAAACCTTCATTACATCCACTTGTTTATAAGTCTTGTTTGGTTCAAATCGGTACCCTCACATTACACATCGATCTTATTTCATTAAAAATACTTGCATTTGGCGTGATTACAGGGATTGATTGGTTAACTACTTATCGTACAAAAATTGATTGTTTTAAATAAGGTTGTTAGCTTTCATATTCTAATCAACCTATTATGCGAATTCAAACGACCAAACCATTAAAATCAATCACGGTCATCTCGAAGCCATAAAATTATTAGTTTATTGAAAAGCGGATGTCGAGCTTTCTTAGCTCGTATCCTGATTTAAATAAAAATAAATCGATTTTAAGCGATATTCTATTGTTAATAAATTTCTGACGTATTCCCAGAAGAACTTCTGGCCTACCCCGGCGTGAAATTGAATTTTGTATCGACCTTGAACGGTATCAAAAACCTATTTCAAAGCCCATGTCGAATAGCTCTATTGAACTTGAGGAGTTAAAGACCCAGCTGCGAGGAATTGTTAGACATTGGCTTTATTAGTCCTAGTACTTCTCCTTGGGGTGCTCTGTTACATTACGTGAAGAAGAAAGATGGGAGTATGCGACTTTGTATTGATTATCGGGAGTTGAATCATGTCACCATCAAAAATAGGTATCCATTGCCCGCGTATTGATGACTGTTTGACCCGATTCTGCAAGGAGCCAAATTCTTTTCAAAGATTGATCTTCGTTAGGATATCACCGATTGAAGATTAGAACCGTGACATTCGAAGGCGGCTTTGAGAACTTCGATGCGGGCATTATGAATTCTAGTCGTATCCTTTGGATTGACTAATGCTCTAACGCCTTCATGGATATGATGAGCCAAGTATTCGAGGAATATTTAGATCACTTTGTGGTGCGTCTTTATTGATGACATCCTTATTTATTCAAAAGCGTGTGAAGATCATGAAAACACACTTGAGTGACACTCCAAAAGCTTCGTGAATATAAGCTTTATGCGAGTTGAAGAAATCACGAGTTACGGCTTGAAGAAGTAGCATTCCTTGGCCGCGTGGTATCAAGTCGTGGAATATCTGTTGACCAATGAAGATTGAAGCTATTGGTAGAACAACCTAAATCGATGGCCAAAAATCGTAGCTTTCTCGGTTTAAATTTGTTATTATCGGAGATTAAGTGGAAGGATTTTCTCGAATCGCTATTCCGATAACTCGGTGACTCGGAAGATCTGAAAGTTCGGTTGGGGCGAAGAATGTGAAAGAGTTTTCAAGAACTTCGAGAGAGACTTATTTGGCACATTTACGTGATACCATCGGCTCGGAGGATTTGTCATCTCTGATGATGCTTGAGCAAAGGTTGGGATGTGTTCTCATGCAACATGGAAAAGTTATAGCTTTATGCCTCGCGACAACTCGAAAGAATATGAGAGGAATTATCCTACTCGTGATCTAGAGTTAGCGGTTTTATTATCTTCTACACTTAAAATTTGGAGGCATTACTTGTATGGGGAGAAAGTGGAGATCTTCTGGATCGTAAAAAGCCTCGAATATTTCTTCACTCAAAAGGAACTCGACATGCGACAACGGCGTTGGCTTGAAGCTGTTGAAAGATTATGATCGTACCATCGATACCATCACGGAAAAGCGAGCGTGGTAGGTGGCGCGTTGAGTAGAAAATCATATGCAAAATCTGAGTGCGATATTGTCGTATGAAGGCCCATTTGTGTGACTTGCAAAGGATGGAGATAGAGTTAAAGACTCGAGGGACCCGTGTGATGATGGCGAGTATCTGAGTAGAGCAGAACTTTAATTGATAAAGTTAAAATTTGCTCGAGCTACTGGACACGGGGCGATCGTATGAGGAGGAAAAAGTCAAGAAGGTGCTTATCTTGGGAAGCAAGAATCGATGAAGAAGGAATACTTGAGTCGACTCCGGACTTTGTGTTCTAACGACCACGATTTAAAGTATAATATCATGATGGAGCGCCTGACACACCATTTGCAATCCATCACAGGAGTACCAAAATGTATCGTGATATTAAATAAATACATTTTGGTGGAAGCGATATGAAGAGAGAGATAGCGTTTGTTTATCTCGAGGTGTCTAACTTGTCAGCGAGTTAAGCGGAGCATCAAGTACCAAAAGGTCCATTGCAACCACTTGAAATTCGAATGGAAGTGGGAGCACATTACCATGGATTTAGATTCTGGGGTCTTCTAAGGTTTCTCGGCGTTGATGCGATTTGGGTCATTGTTGATAGATTGACCAAATCTGCTCATTTCTTCTGTCTGAAAACTTATACACTTGAGCGTCTTGCTGTCGTATGTACATAAGCGAGATTGTAAGGCTACGCATGGTATCTGCGGTATCCATAGTTTACGATCGAGACCAAGATTCACTTCACGATTTTGGGTTAGTTTGCAAAAAAGCTATGGGCGCAGACTTACGATTTAGCTTCGGCATATCATCCTCGAGACGGACGGACGATCGGAGGGACTATTCAAACTCTTGAAGATCTATTAAGACTACTGTGTCCTTGATTTCAGGGAGTTGGGACAAGTTCTTACCATTGGTGGAGTTTTCCTACTGACAACAGCGATTATCAAGCAAGTATTGGCATGGCTCCATTCGAGCGTTGTATGGAAGAAAGTGTCGTTCTCGATTATCTTTGGGATGAGGTGGGTGAAGCAGCGTTGTTGGGGCCGGGGTTGAGTGCGTATGACTACGGAAAAGATTGAAGCGATCAAACACGTATAAAAAACCTCACAAAATCGACAAAAGAGTTATCTTGATCTTCATGAAAAGGGCGTGGAATTCGATATAGGAGATCATGTGTTTGTTAGAGTTGCTCCATGGAAAGGAGTTACAAGATTTGGAAGAGAGAGAAAACTTAATCCTCGATTCATTGGTCCATTTTAATCCTCGATCGAGTAGGAGCGTAGCTATAGACTAAACTTTCTGCTTGAAATATGTCTACGTGTTCATAACGTTTTTCACATATCTATATATTACGTAAATATGTGAAAGACCGAACCATATTATTGAGTTAGAAACAGGACGAAATAGCGGAAGATTTGGCGTATGAAGAGGTTCTGTTCAAATTTTGGATAAGAAGGAACATATTCTACGCTCGAGTTATACCTCAATCGAAGTTTTGTGGAGGAACCACGATGTTGAGAAATGACTTGGGAGTTAGAATCGAAAATGAAATCAAGGTATCCTTACCTCTTGACATACAGTCGTACCACAATTTTGGAGGAAATTTCATAAGAAGGGAGGTTGTAAGACCCGACTTTTATAAATAAAGATGAATTTTTCTATAAATATTATTTTTGAATATTATGGAATAAATTTGATATAATGTTATAGTTGTGGGTAATATTTATAAATTTTGCAAAGTATATGCAAGTTGTTATAAAATATTAGTTTGGTGGGGAATATTCTTTTTGTTAGGGAATATTAAATACAATAACTCGATCATTGGTGGACCCCTGACGAAATTATTATCGGATTGAGAAAGCGACAAAAATATTTTATAAAAATAACGGCGGAGGTGTTCTGCGTTAAAAGCTGTTGAACTACCGGTGGTAAAAGTAATGCGATGTCTGGCGTGGTTGCGTAGTAGCACTTGCACGGTATTGATTATTGATCTTTACGTGAAAGTCACTTTCATTTATGCTCGATTATTACTTCTGATAATTCTTTGCATCATATCTCTTATATTATTGATTCAATTATTGTCACGATATCATACATATAATATATTATAGTATTAAATCAATAATTGAGGCGACAAGTTATAAATGATTAATAATTGTTGAAAGATTAAATATGTGTTGATGAAAAAAAATGATTTGTGGTAAGTTTGATTATTTTATGGGGGCTCGTATAAAATGCATCTAAATCATTATCTAAGTATTTACCTTAATTCGATAGTAATTACCTTAATATATAATTACCCTTGTGAATAGTATTTACCTTCGTCGATAGTAATTACCTTCGTCGATAGTAATTACCCTTGTGAATAGTATTTACCTTAAATCGATAGTAATTACCTTAAATCGATAGTAATTACCCTTGTGAATAGTATTTACCTTCGTCGATAGTATTTACCTTCGTTAATAGTAATTACCTTTACCGGACGTCGAACCACTTGTCGTTTCACATTACGGTGTCGAACCACTTGTCGTTTTCACATTACAAGCGTCGAACCACTTTTCGACATCGATTAGTCGTCGAGCCACTTTCCTTTTCACGGCGGGTCTTTAAGCTAGAAATCTTCTATAAATAGAGGCTGAGGGCTTCATTATTTTTTCTGAATTCATTCAAACTATAGAGAGAAAGTATAGAGAGAATAAGAGAAAGAAGAAGAGAGTATTTTATTCTTACTGCTGCTTTGCGATATTCAATCTCTACCAAATGTAAGGGGTGTTATTCTTTCTTATTCATGAAGAAGCATTTGTTATTCCATTGCTTATTATTACATTGGAATAACTTTTGTATAAGTGGGTTTACCTATACTTGGTGACATTCTTCTATTATTACATTTGAACATCACATGCATGTGTTTTACAGGACTGGTTAAAATCTTTATTATTATTACATTGGAACATCACATGCATGTGTTTTACAGGACTGGTTAAAATTATTATTATTACATTGGAACATCACATGCATGTGTTTTACAGGACTGGTTAAAATCTTTATTATTATACATTGGAATATCTATCATGTGTTTTACAGATGTTCCATCTTTATTATTACATTGGAACATCACATGCATTGTGAATTTCACGACTTCAGTTAGATTATTTATTATTACATTGGAATAACATTTGTGCATGCGATTATCGCGTGCATGGTGATTTCTTTTGTTATTCCATTCTTTATTATACCCGGTTGGTTAAAACTTTGACTTATACTCCATGAAATTAGTAGAATATCCTTGATATTTGCGTTTCATCGATATCTTTTCATGGAAATATTCTTGATCATTCTTGAATTTTACTCTACAAAAGCGATGTCGTGTTGACAATTTGGGCGTTAATAATTCTGGATAAAATAATTCTTGAACTTGTTTTATTGAATTCTTATATCATTGTCATCATCCTCGTATTTTATTTTTTTTGAAAGTCATACATGGCTGGCATGGTGCGTAGATGGACTTGGTATGATTATGACCGAGAGACTATTGATTGTAATCATGGCCAAGTAATATTACAAATGATGTGATAAAAATCCTCGATTGGCCGTAGTGCATTGATGGGCGAGTTGTTGGCATGATCATGACCATTAATGAATACCTGAAATATTCTTGGCGTGAGTGCGTGAATAATTGTGGTGGTGATCTTAAAGAATATCCTTGGCCGTAGTGCGGGGGTGATTCGATGATGTGGAATATTTATTAAAAATTGAGTCTCAATTTATAAAAATGATGAAAAACCTTTTAAAACCTAAAAGATAGTAGACTTTATTTTCTACTTGACTCTTTTAATGGATTACGTATTATTAGCTTGCGATTAAACTTGTTGTCTATTGTATTTTATCGGTTTAACATTGTTGAAGACTATTGATAATTTATTACGCATTATCTTAGTCATAATATTTCTTCTTGGGCTAGTTGAGCTCACCCTTTCTTTCCTTTGTTCTCTTGAGAAATGAGAATATAGGCTGGGACGAGTCGGGGAAGCAGTGATGGTCACGAAGATAGCATTAGTAGTCCTCACTATTACATGAAATAGTGTGATAATAATTGTAATGAGGACTTTTTTTTTGAGTTTGTATAATATCTAGTAGAGCGATATTTGTATTTAAACTCACGATTTATGTAAATATTATACCACGGCGGTTATATTAATAAGTTGTATTTAAATTACATACCATGTAAGTGGCGACCCAGATGGGTGATGTATACCTAATTTTGGGGGCGTCGCATGGTGACTTCAAGGTCATCATCACACCAAATATATCGTAGATCTTGGAAGGCGTTTTGAGTGACTTCTAGCGAAAAACTTAATAAAGTTAGCAGGTTAGTTATATATAATAAAGTTATACCTTATTGAATCAGGTTCTACCCATTATTTAACTTTCCCTTAATACTGAGATTTTAGACTTTGACTTATCTTCTAAATTCAAGCAACTTTATCATCATTTTATAAATCTTGTTTGATCAAATTTGCATCGATGATTTACTACTTGATTTTTTGAGGATTGATTTTAACTTCTCATCGATATAAATCTTTGTTAGATCTTGCTTTCATATTCCAAGATGACTCATTATTGATTATTGACTTGCCATTGATCCATACTTTCTTTCGATCCATAAAGTGATTTTATTGAAAATTTTGGATTGATTTTCAAGCTAGCTATTGATTGGAAATTATTTCTTTAGAAAGAATTTCTGTTTTAATCTCGTTGTTAAATTCATAGCGAATTCGATTTGGAAATGTCCATTCTTAAAATCTTTGAAATATGAGTTACTTTAATTGTTGACTATTTAATGAAAACATTATTTGAAACTTCCCAAATCTATGAATAAAGATAACACGAAGATTAATGTTATAGAATGATATTTAATTAAATTATCTTATCTACTGAAATTTTTTATGGCTTGGATATTGGAATCTAATGATAATTAGGCGTAGTGCTTAAGAATATAATAACGTGTAAAATCGAGTTTAAAATTTTTTACAAACCATATACGGATCACCTTTATATGCATTATTATTAATTAAGCGAAAAGATGAAATAAAAATCATACCCTTGAAGATCGAGCTTCCTCGGTGCAAGTTCACCTCCAATCCTTTTAGCGTTCGACTTGAATCCACCGGGTTTGGTTCCTTCCTTTGATCGGCGTTAGCCACCCAGTGTTTGGCCTCTGAGGGGTGATCCACGAGGAAGAAAGATTCAAAAGATGGGTGGTTGGCTAAACCTAGTTTTCTATCTCTATATAGAAAAAAATTCGCGTACTCTCGACAATTGGAATTATTACGTATGTTGTAAAATCGATATAACCCTCTTATAAAGATAATAAGACTCCTCTTATTTATAGATGTGGCAACCACCTTAACAATTAAGGAATGGGTTTTATTTAATTAATTAAATTCTTTTAATTAATTAAGCTCCTAATCTTATTAGGGATAATTAATTAAACTCCTTTAACTAATTTTCCTTCTAATCGATTAGGAATAAATGAAATACTTATATTAAATTAATTCCTAAACTCTTTTAGAAATTAAAATAATAATAATTGTAATAATATTAATAAGACTCCTCTTATTAATTTATATTTAATATTTCTAAAATATTAAATAATAAATATTAAACTATTTAATTTATTCTATCATCACATAGATTAAATTAAATATACATAACTATATTATTACGATTATGCCATTAACTTCTTAAATAATTATTCTTCCTTTTTTATGGTGTGACCCTTTAGGTTCTCCATATTAAGCGGTTGTGAATAAATCGATTAGAACAATTCTAATCTTATTTAAATAAATAAATTAAACAATTAATTTATTTAAATAAATAATATTTATTCTCTGATAGGGATAAGCCTCCTAGCGATCAGCGACTTTCCGGATAATATAGATTTCAACATTAATCATAAAAGAACCTTTGAGTAAATAGTTCTTAAATGCAATTCAATCCTTCCACCATCTGATGTCCCGATTAAATATAAGGCATGGAATTCTTTGTCGAGTCTTATTTTATTTAATTATATGTATTTAGATCTCTTAAATGCCTGACTCGAATAATGCAAATTAGAAACTCCTTTCTAATTTCATTACGCCTTAACCCGAGGACTCTTTGGGTTGTCATTTATCGAATCACATAGGACATTTCTCTTCTTTTATTAGAAGTGGTAGATTCTTTATTGATCATACATTATCTCCATATACTGACTTATTATACCCAAGCATACCCTTTGATATACCTAAGGGTCTTAAGGAATAAGTCAAGTATAACTCATCATACACGAGATCTTATGATGATCTCGAGTCGAGGATCACTTGTCTTACTATCACTCTGAAATTCTATTGACGAGGATAAATAAAACTCCATTAGGTATTCCTTAGCGAGCCGCGTTCGATGAACTTATTCTCTAATAAGCACCTACGTATACTTGCTTTAGTGTCTCCACACAAATGATCGTGAGATCGATCATCCTCATCGATGAAGCAATGCAGCGTATGTACCCGATCTATCAGGATTCACTAATCCCCGATTTAGTAATCGATGATTGGGAACTATTTTAGTTTTAAGCTTTACAAAATTTAGATCTCATTAGAATGATCATCATCATTATTCTAAAAGCATTGCTTAAAACTATGGGTTTATCACATATTATAAAAAGCGACATCGTATAGATAATTAAAAGCCTTTAATAAATTAATACTTTTTATTAATAAATGAATAAGATTATTCTGAAAGTATATGCTTTATCATCAAACATGATTGGCTTGTGTGCATACTACTTTCGATCTCCCACTTGCACTAAAAGCCCGATCGTCGTGGTATCTTATACTCTTCTTCTTCTACTAAGTGGCGATTATCCTGCTTTGTTGGATAAGCTTTAGTTAATGGATATGTAATGTTGTTCTTGAGAGTCCACTTATCTACATAGTGATTTCCCATCTTTCGATGATTACAATAATCAAATGAAAGTGCCCTGACACGTGTTTAGATCGAAGATGAGACTTAGGAACTATTCTGGTTACGTAATGAACTTTTAATCCAAGCAATCAACTTGCGACTTCATTTATAGCTATATACTTTGTCTTTATCACTAAACCCGCAACTCTTTCTTTGTTTTGGAACCTTTCGATTCAACTGCTTTTTGTTCGAGATAACACTTTACCTTAAAGTGGATTTTACGTCATCTTGAGTGCATGCGAAAAACTTGAGTGCATTAAGCCCTCTGGTTTTAATTTAGACCCACCATGAATATGATCACATCCTTAGTCTTGGGTTAGCACTTTAAGATGTTTTCAGCGACTCGTAGTGAACTTCTCCATAATATGGTGATCGACATCGGTCTCGTATATTTCATTGCATACATGATTGTCACTCATCATGCGACCTCTCTTTTCGAGAATGAGTGCATGGGGACTATTAAGAGATACACTCCATAGCTCATCGACATGAGACATCTCTTGGAGTTTGCCATGCTAAGCGACTTTAGCATCAAATGAATATCGTTCCTTGGGTTAAGTCGAGCATCCTCTTAAATCTATCTATATAGATTTATATCCCCATTAAGATACTCTTCCCAATCATTCATGGAGGAATGTTTAGACAACTTTATCTTTCTTGATTGTAGCATTGGTATGTCATTCCTTATCAAGTAGTATATCGACATATAATACTAGGAATGTCACGATGCTCCCACCCCCTTTTTACACACTAGGTTCATTCTTATTTTGATAAAATCAAACTCTTTTGATTGCCTCATCAAAAGCAATGTTCCATATTTGAGAAACTTGCTTGATCCATTTCTCACGAGTGTACTACATCACCTCATCGTATATAGCTGGATCATCATCTTACATGATGTGTACCTCATCATCATCATCTATGATGAATCCATACCTCCTAGGTATCTTGTTACTATTCGATTTACGATTGGTTGTGGTATAATAGAATTACATCTCTGAGTTCCTCTTATTTGACTTATAGTGTTTTGTGGTTCTTGAACTCTTGAGATCTATTATCCTCCACTAGCCCTTGATGATAAACACCTTTATCTTAGAAGGCGTGTTGTTTAACAAACACCTTTTGCTAAGTAGGATTATAGAACATATACCTAAAAACTTACTTTAGGATGTCCCACAAATCGACACACTTGTCGAATCTTGTCCCAAGCTTATCCTTTGAAACCTTTTCACATAAGTTGGACAACCCTTATCTTAACATACTTAAGATTAGGAATCCTCCACATCCATAACTTTTATGGAGTCTTGGGGTTGGATTTTGAGGTTACCTTTTTAAATGAATGTGTCGACCATTTCTAGGACATTATCCCAGAGGATCTTTGGAATGTCGGTAAAATCATTATGGATAGCACCATGTCCAACAAGTGCGATTTTTCATTCGGATACATCGATCGATTATTATGTATCGGGATGTGTCCATTATGAAAACCATTTGAGATGATCTAAAACTTATTGCACAAGTATTTATTCCTTGATCTAATCGAAGAATCTTAATACTTTGCCAATTTGTTTCATTTTGAATTCTTTGAACCTTTCGAATAATTCACACTTGTATTCGACAAATACACACATTCGACTCTTTGAATGATCATCTCCTTTTCTTATACTAATTTGTTCGATATGCAAAATTATTTTTTCATGTAAATCAGTATACAAAATTTATTAAGTAATATTCGATTCTATCTGAAAACATTATTATTATAAATAGAACAACAATTGTTCTTAATTATAATACCAAAATTTCATTGTCCAATGATAAAATGGAAATAATATTTTTAACAAGAATTGGAATCTGATATAACAACTTATTGACTTAATAGATTTGCCGTAGGCATTCTTAAACTATAAGTTTTACTATGGCTAATATGTGACCTTTGCTTCATTTTTCCACACGTAGGATTACTTATATTTGTTTAACTTTCTACTTACTGCTTGGTCCTTCATAAATCTATATTTATGATAACCAAAAATCGGTATCCAATACCCAGTAGAACCTTGACTTAAAGAAAAATTATTTTAAATCATGAACAAAAGCGTATTATTTATAAAACTTCACTAAGCTTCTTTGGTTAGCCTCTGCAAATGCTTCTTCATGATTTCTTTCCGATGTCGAGGCTTATTGCGGTGGAAAGCAAACTCCTTTCTTTCAAATGTCGATTTTGTTCTTATTATCCTTTGTTTTGCCTTTACATTTACCTTCTTTGAATCGTTCTTCTTTTGAGAAGATCCTTTGGCCCCTACCGGTAAGACTTGATCTTTCTTGGTTGGAAAGTGACTCTCGACATTTTTCAACATGTTAAGCAAATCGGCGAAAGGCGATATCTAGCTTGTTCGTATGAAAAATTCACAACAATTGTGAAAGAAGGAGTCAGGGAGTGAGTCTGAGATCAAATCTTGGCTCAACTCTCCATCCGTGACAAAACTTCGTTGTCTAATTGATCGATCAAATTGATTATGTTAAGAACTTTTTATGCATCTTATAGTGCCGTTGGCCGTTCTAGATCGGAAGAGCTCCTTGATGTCGATATCTATCGGTCCTACTTTCCTCACCATCGACTACTTGATGTGCGGGGAATATAGTAGGAGCATCCATAGTTTCATCTTGTGGCTGAAGCTTCGTTACTCGTGGATCTGAGCATGATGCGTTGAGCCATTGTGCATCATCTTGCCACTTTCTAAAAAGTAGCGATCTCTTCCTCGGAGGCATTATGCGCAACCATTGCGAGGATAGGCGTATTAAGGACATAAGATAGCTTTTTGACTATGAGAACTATTCTCAAATTCCTTAACCAATCCAGTTTAATTGATTACGGTTAATTTAGCATCTAATATAATTTTGCGATGATAGTAATTTTAGACATTGTAAAATTACGTAAATGAATTTGTAATTAACAACATTTTAACATACATTCTTTTATTAATTACCAAAAATAAATTAGGTCTTGTTTTAAATTGGTATCTCCCACTATTTTTTCTTCAAACTATATTACCCTCACTTATATAGTTAAATAAAATCTAATTAAAGATTTGCTTTAGTGAGAATAAGGATCCCATTTCAAATGTATATAGCCTTGTGGTGACCTGACAAAAACTATATATAAATAAATAGGTAGACAACTTTTGTCGATTACATCATTATCTGACTCCTTTTCTTTTTTGCCTCTTAGATTATTTTGATCAGTGGTGGCACATCAGAATCAAAATTATCGAGTTAAAATCAAACTAGCACTCCGTATATTCAAAAAGAAAAATATCATCCTTGTGGTGACCTGACAAAACAATATTGTTCAATTTTCTTTATAAGCATCAAATGTGATAAATTAACATCTTAAATACTTAATACTTGCCTTGTGGTGACCTGACAAACTCGTATTAAATATTTAATACTCTATTAATTTTATCATCTTGCTAGAAAGCGACGTTCGATATTCAAATATCTTTGAGCAACTTAGGACTTAATATAAAAAATTGAGGGGTTTGTTATTAATTTGTCTCATCTTGTTTAAGCGGCATATACATATATATATAAAATACATCGCGTCGTATTAATGAACATCTGAAGCGTGTTTGCATAATATATAATATATATATATATAAGCATGCATATATAGAATCTCTATATTCTACTTGGATTGATTATGGACTTTTATTCTAGTTTGGTTCACTAGAGCCACCAGTGAACCAAAAATTGAACTCCCCAGGGTGCGAAATAATATTTAAATATAACTATTACATTTAAACTTGGGCTCCATTCTGAAGCGGGTCTTGGCGCTCCTTGCTCCTTGATCTCCAATTTTTCAAAATTAATTCTAACTATTCTATTACAAAAACTATTTAAAATAAATAGAAACCTTGATCGTGATCGAGGGAAATGCATAGGAGAGGAGATAGAATTTACATTAAGAAAAAATTAGAGAAGGCGAGTCTGTGAGACCCCATTTAATAAAACCCGTACATTCGTACATCCAACTAAAATAAAATCGATCACATTGGTTGATAGTCCATAATCAATCCCATTTATTATCATACACATCATCATATGCATCGATAAATAACATTAATCTTATGAATAATAAACATTTAATATATATATTGATATCATTTAATGGGCAAATTTAGTTAGTATAAAATCTAATTTTGAATCAAAATAAACTCCTTTATTTTAATCAAATTTAAATCAAAATAAAACTATTTTATTTTAATTTATCAATTTTGAATAAAATAAACTATTTTATTTTAATCAAAATCTTTAATCAAAATAAACTCCTTTATTTTAATTAATTATGGAATCGATTCCATTAAAAAAAAAAAAATAATTAAAAATAAATCTTTAAATTAAAATAAACTCTTTTATTTTTGAATAATATGAAATCTTATTTAAAAAAATCTTTATTTAAAGAAAAACGGATTTTTTCTTTCATTCACAAATAAACTCCTTTATTTTGAATAATATGAAATCTTATTTCATATCTAAATAAACTCCTTTATTTAAGGAAATTAGGATTCTCTTTCTATTCACAAATAAACTCTTTT
This sequence comes from Panax quinquefolius, assembly GCA_020205615.1. NCBI lineage: Eukaryota > Viridiplantae > Streptophyta > Magnoliopsida > Apiales > Araliaceae > Panax > Panax quinquefolius. The sequence goes on along the minus strand of CM035172.1, from coordinate 39,087,599 downwards.
ATTTTTTATTTTGAATAATATGAAATCTTATTTCATATCTAAATAAACTCCTTTATTTAAGGAAAAATAGAATCAATTTCAACTCCAATTAGTTATCATGGAATCGAATTCCAACTCTAATTAGTTAGCATGAAATTTAATTTTAAAATTAAAATAAACTTTTTTTTTTAATTTAAAATAAACTTTTATTTTAAAATTAAAATAAACTTTTATTTTAAAATTAAAATAAACTTTTATTTTAATTATAAAATAATAATATATATATATATATATATATATATATATATATATATATATATATATATATATATATATATATATATATATATATATATATATATATATATATATATATATATATATATATATATATATATATATATATATATATATATATATATATATATATATATATATATATATATATATATATATATATATATTATATATATAATATATATATATATATATATTTTATATATATATATATATATATTTTATATATATTATATTATATATTTGATTTATATTTATTTTTATTTATAATATATATTTAATTTATATATTAAATTTTATATTTTTATATATATATATATTTAATTTTTTTTTATATATATATAAAATTTATAACATTTTTTTGATTTAATTTAATTTATTTTATTTTTTCGAAAAAAAAATTTTTTTTTTTTTTTTTTTTTTTTTTTTTTTTTTTTTTTTTTTTTTTAAATTTTATCTGATAAAATTATGCCCAATTAAATTATTACAAACACGTATCGATATACATATCAAATTTAAAACAATTAATAATTAGCATAAAGGTTTGGCTCACGATGCCCTTTATTAGGTTTGTAATATTAAATGCATGATCAAATTGCAAAAAAATGCGAGCGTGTAAAAAAATCGAGTTTAAAAATTTTTACAAACCGTATACGGATCACCCTTTATGCACAATTATTAATTAAGCGAAAAGATAAAGAATAAAATCATACCCTTGAAGATCGAGCTTCCTCGGTGCAAGTTCACCTCGAATCCCTTTTAGCGTTCGACTTGAATCCATAGGGTTTGGTTCCTTCCTTTGATCGGCGTTAGCCACCCAGTGTGTTTGGCCTCTGGGGTGATCCACGAGGAAAAAAAAATTGAAGAAGAAGGTGTTGGCTCGAACCTAGTTTTTTATATCTACATAGAAAAAAGCGTCGTCTCTCTCAACAATTGGAATTATGTCGTATATGTAAAAATCGACAACCCCACACCACCCGTAATAAGACTCCTCTTATTTATAGATGTGAAGCAACCCACCTTAACAATTAAGGAATTGGGTTTTATTTAATTAATTAAATTCTTTTAATTAATTAAGCTCCTAATCTTATTAGGGATAATTAATTAAACTCCTTTAACTAATTTTCCTTCTAATCGATTAGGAATAAATGAAATACTTATATTAAATTAATTCCTAAACTCTTTTAGAAATTAAAATAATAATAATTGTAATAATATTAATAAGACTCCTCTTATTAATTTATATTTAATATTTCTAAAATATTAAATAATAAATATTAAACTATTTAATTTATTACATCACCATAGATTAAATTAAATATACATAACTATATTATTACGATTATGCCATTAACTTCTTAAATAATTATTCTTCCTTTTATGGTGTGACCCTTTAGGTTCTCCATATTAAGCAGGTTGTGAATAAATCAATTAGAACAATTCTAATCTTATTTAAATAAATAAATTAAACAATTAATTTATTTAAATAAATAATATTTATTCTCTGATAGGGATAAGCCTCTCCAGCGCGATCAGCGACTTTCCGGATAATATAGATTTCAACATTAATCATTAAAAGAACCTTTGAGTAAATAGTTCTTGTCTGATTCAATCCTTCCACCATCTGATGTCCCGATTAAATATAAGGCGTGGAATTCTTTGTCGAGTCTTATTTTATTTAATTATATGTATTTTCGATCCTTAAATGCCTGACTCGAAATAATGCAAATTAGAAACTCCTTTCTAATTTCATTACGCCTTAACCGAGGACTCTTTGGGTTGTCATTTATCGAATCACATAGGACATTTCTCTTCTTTTATTAGAAGTGGTAGATTCTTTATTGATCATACATTATCTCCATATACTGACTTATTATACCCAAGCATACCCTTTGATATACCTAAGGGTCTTAAGGAATAAGTCAAGTATAACTCATCATACACGAATCTTATGATGATCTCGAGTCGAGGATTACTTGTCTTACTATCACTCTGAGAAATTCTATTGACGAGCGAATAAAACTCCATTAGGTATTCCTTAGCGAGCCACGTTCGATGAACTTATTCTCTAATAAGCACCTACGTACTTGCTTTAGTGTCTCCACACAAATGATCGTGAGATCGATCATCCTCATCGATGAAGCAAACAGCGTATGTACCCGATCTATCAGGATTCACTAATCCCCGATTTAGTAATCGATGATTGGGAACTATTTTAGTTTTAAGCTTTCTAAAATTTAGATCTCATTAGAATGATCATCATCATTATTCTAAAAGCATTGCTTAAAACTATGGGTTTATCACATATTATAAAAAGCGACATCGTGTAGATAATTAAAAGCCTTTAATAAATTAATACTTTTTATTAATAAATGAATAAGATTATTCTGAAGATATGCTTTATCATCAAATGCTTTATCTAAATCCTCATCATAATTATTGATACATTATTTTACAAAAATGGTGAGGACTACTAAACAACTCTCTCAGAACCTTCATTCCATACCCAGGCTAGTACTTACTTTACATTTCTTCTAGCCTCTGAGAAGAAAAATGGAACAAAAAGGAAAAGGGTGAGCTCAACTAGCCCGATAAAGAATATTATGACTAAGATAATATCTGACAAATTATCGTTAGTCTTGACGAGGAAAAATCTAATAGAATCTGATAGATGAAACTGACAACCTTCATTTTAAATCAATATTACGGTGAAAAAATAATAATTCATTAGAAGAGTTAAGTAGAGAATGCAAACTACTATCTTATAGAATCATATATGAATTTAAAAGTTCATCGTCGATATTTTATCCACATAACATCAATCGATATATATATATCGGAATCAAATATTCATCTTTACTTTCTGAGCGAAGATATTCATCGATTAGTCGTATTAAATCTAAACACTGTTCATCTTTTACTCTCTGGCGAAAGATATTAATCGATCGGTCGTATTCATCTCACACACTTCATCTTTGCTTTTCTGGGCCGAAGATATTCATCAAATCATTCATCTTTGCACTACTGGGCGAAAGATATTCATAATATCATCATTTAAGGCGAGGATGATGAAAAATATTTTAAAGAAGCGAATCCGGTGAAACAAAAGAACAAATATTAAGGATTAGGATTAGTATTTTAAACAATCGAGTTCAAAAATACTTCATAAAATAATCAGTGGAGTAAAATTCGAGAATGATCAAAACATGGATCTGATCAAAGCTAGTATCCATAATAGATATTTTGGACGAAAGAAAAATTTCATTTTTTAGGTGAATAGTCTTAGTATTAAATGAATAGTCAAGTATCGTGAATAGTCTTATTATCGTGAATAGTAACTCAACACCAAAAAGATAGAAATTTCACAAAAAAAACATCTTCAACCTTAAATGAATAGTACTTGTGAATAGAATAACTTCGTGAATAGTAACTTCGTGAATAGTAACTTCGTGAATAGTAACTTCATGAATAGTAACCCAGACATGAAAAAGTTCCAAATTTGATAAAAATTTCAACGATATTTGACGTAATGATATTGAAGAAATAATATCATTTTGAATAAAATAACATCCACTTACCTCGAAAATCAGTACTTGGTTGAAACAGGGATATAGGCTATGACTTGAACTTGCCGTATATACAATATACTCAAAGTATACTCAAAATACTCACAGAATAAACTCGATAATATAGAGAAAAAAACTTGAGTTTACGGTGTGATTTTCAATTCTAACTAAGCACCTATTTATAGGAAAATGCTTAGAACACACAAAGCGAAAAATTTAATATAATATTATATATATATATATAAAATTCATATCCTTTGAAAATCTGAATTCAACCTCATAATCACATGTTAAATGAGTTTCAAAAAAAAAAAAAAACGTTTTTATAATTAAAAATATTTAAAACTTCAAAAAATCAATTATTTGAACTTGAACTTGATAATTCATAATAAATAGCCCTTTTATCAGAAAATTTGAATCTCGCGACTTTTTTATAGGAAATTCAATTCTCTACAACTTTGCGGAAGAAAGTTTTCCAAATTCAAACAAAAATTGTAGAAATCCATAAGCAGAGCGATTTTACATTATAATCAAATTTGATTCGATAATTGTGTCCTGACACACACAAAATATGTGTTTTAAACATTTAATGCCACAAAATACTCTTCCTCCTCATATACTCATATATCCCACATTCATTTATAAAAATATCACCAGTTAATATATTATTAAAATAATATATTTAAATGAATTATTTTATCGAGAAAAAGATAAAATATTAATTTTCAACAATTGTCATTTTAAAAATTTTCTCCATCTATATCCACATAAAATCAATATTTTCCTCATCATATAAATCAATAATTAATTATTCACAAATAATATTCTGAGAATCACGATCTTGTGTGACGGTAGTTCCCGGAAAGAGGGCTTTCGATAAGGATCTCTCCTTCTTGGCGCCTTGATTAGGTGACCAAACCTCTCCTTGAAGCGAAACTTTCTAGACATTGCCAATAATGTTATCTAATAATATTATTAGGATAATATGAATTATTGCTCGATAATGGAAAATCTTGTGTAATGACAATTTATTGAAACAACGATAATATAAAATATCGATCGTGATTATTGAATCGATAAAATAAAATCTTTGAGCAGTAATTCTTGTAACAACAATTATTGAGTAGTGCCTTCTTACGTAAGAATCGATAATTGGTGCAATCTGTGTCTTCTTGTGTTGACAATGGCGTATTAGTGTGTTTTTTTAACCACGGGGTATTCAACGATGATTACTTGGTAACAACTTCTGTGATTATTTATAAACAACTTATATTTGTGTTTTTTCTTCATCGATCGCTTTTTTCGTTATGGGGCCCACAAAAAGCTAAGCGTAGTCGTGCGAATATTCCCAAGGCGATCTGAATATTCCACGACCAAACGAATATTCTGAAACGATAATGAATATTTTATAACCACTTGCTTATTTGAAAATATTTGCGTATTTTACCCATAACTATCCACATTAATCAAATCAACCCTTACTATTTCAAAATAATAAATAGAGGAAAATAAATTTCATTTATTAATAATTTGAGGGTCTTCTGACCTCCCTCCTTATGAAATTTAAGTCCTCGAAATTGGCGTACGTACACAGTGTTTGAAAAGATGAGAATACCTCGCTTTCATTTCCATTTCCAACTCCCGGTCATTTCCTCGATAGCATGGTTTCTCCACAAAACTTTAACTTGTGGTATAACCTCGGTACATGGGACATGTTCTTTCTATCCAAGATCTTGTGGTACCTCCTCGTCGTTAAGTCTTGACTATATCTCGTCGGTTCTAACTTCGATAGCGTGGTTGAATTAGTCCACATATTTACGTAACATCGATCGTGAAAAGCGTTATGAACAGCGCGTCGTACTTGGCGGTAAAAAAGCAGTCTATAGGCCACGCGATTCTATTCGATCGAGAATTTCAAATGGATTAATAAATCGAAGGTTTGAGCTTTCCTCACCTCACGATTCTCGCTTTTGAAATAACAACTTCTTGCCCTCCTTCTTCAAATTCATCGACTCGGTGTGTAGCTTGAGCGACTTTAACTTTATCGATTAAAATCGATTATACTCGTATATCATCACGTGGGTACTGGGTTTTCATCTCCATCTCTATTATTTGTAAATTATCTGAAATGAGTCTTTGTGATATCGTCGTTTTCGTACTTGTATCGATCTTACCTCTCAACACGTCGGCTACCACGTTCGCTTTTCGGGATGGCGTGGTGAACATGTCTTTGAAATGAGTCTCTCTTGAGTTCTTGAAGCTCTTCCCACGTTCCTTGCTCCATTCGAATTTTGTATCTCTGAGTCAATTTTGCGTTAATGGAATAGCGATTAGAGAATATCCTTGACGAATCTCGATAATAACCAACTAAGCTGAAAGCTACGTATTTAGATTCTGAAACTTAGGTTGTTCTCAAGCTGTGACTCATATCCCACCTTGGATATGCGTTACAATGACACTGTCGGTTTACTTATCGCTACGAATATGGTGTCCCTACGGAGATGCGGCTTGGTGCATTCCTGAAAGTCACCGGATAAAGGCTCGGTACCAAATTCATAGTTGAATTTTTAACTCACGAAGTTCAATAGGAGCCATTCGATATGAGATTTTAGAAATGAGTTTTTGTCTGGGTTCAAAGTCGATACAAAATTTAATATCGGGCTTTGGGAGTAAACGAAAATTCTTGAAAATCGTCGGGAAAAATTAATAACAACGGAATATTATTCAAATCGGCGTGTCTTTATTCAAATCCATAACATGGACTAAGAAAACTTGACATCAAGTAATAAGCGAATGACTTCATGGCGATATGAAAATGTTTGACTTCTGATGGTTTGATTGCTTGAATTGAATAACGAGTTGCTTAGGAATATGAAAACTATGACCTTACAAAAGTAATCAATTTGGCGTGATGAGTAGTTAACCTTAAAATCACATCAAAAGCAAATATCTCTATAGAAATAAGGTTAACGGTAATGTGATAGTGCTGACTGAATCAAGCAAGATTTCTAAACAACGGATGTAATGAAAGTTTCTCTAGCAGAGTCTCCATAAATAAATTCGAAATCTAATTTCTCGTAGTCGAGTTCAAGCGTTGGCGTAACGAAGAGATAAAGAATGGGTAGAAGCAGGTATCTAGTAAGGTATAAACTTGCGAAATTTATAATTAACTAACTTGATGCTAACCGTTCGGGTTCTCGCATTTTAATGGAAGTCACGACAAGCGCTCTTCGAGAGCAGATTGACTTTGACTTTTACAGGACATCCTTTTGAGTCACCATTCATTGGTTTGGGTTTCGATCTGCGTCTGATCTCGGCGATATGTCCTTCTTTTCCTGAATTATAGCATACCTTAAACTGTTGTGGGCGGTTTGGGGTGATATGTCCCTCTTTCCGCATTTGTAACTTGTCTGACGGTGGTCTTTCTCCTCCCTTGGAACCGATTCTTCTTGGCGTTAGCGTCTTCACATAGTGGTTGTTGAATCTCCTCTTTTTAAAATCTCCTCTCGAGGCTTCTTTCTTATTTTTCATGGCCACGATTACCACGGAGTAGTTCTGCCTTTGTCCGTATTCTTCTTTCTCCATTTGGTTATCGTTATTACGATGGCTACTTATCTTGATATGATCCACGGTTATGGTCCCTCGGTTGAGCGTACTTTCGTTATCTCGCTCTAAATGGTGAGCCACATTGACATTTATCTGAATAGAGAAAATTTATGAGAAATGAGATCTTGGCGTATCTGGGGTTTGAAACCTCTCGAAACATCCGCGTCATCGTTCCTCATTCTCCACCAAATGAGGTCTGAACACGGATAACTCATGAACTTAAGCCTCGTCTTTGGGACAAATCGTATTATTACTGCTCGATCTAATAAACTCCACTTCCTTCGTATAGCCGAATACTTTTCGGGAAGTACTTGTCGTTGAGCTATTCTGAAATGTCTCCCATGACATCTTTGAGTCACGGGTGGATGGATGCAACTTCCTGATTCCCACCGATGTCTGCCTCGTTCTTCACGAACATAAAAGTAGCGAATGGAACTTTACATTCCTCCGTGCATCCCAGACATCGAATATCTTGGTAATTTGTTTGACCCGTCTCTCGCCTTAATCGGATCAAACTTTCCCAGTTACGGTGGTCCCGACTCTTTGAGCTGCTTGGTTTGTGACCACCGGTGAATTGCTATCATTTCCTCACATATTTTGAACACGAGTCTCCACTAAATGCGATTTTGCATGAGCTATGAAAAACTTACAAACATCCCCTCGTTCATCATCTGCTTTCGGTTGGTGTTGTTCACGGGAGGTACATTGCCCGACTGTTGCGCGTTCTCCTCGTTGGTAAAATCTGAGCATCTCCACGGTCTCATTTACTCCTTTATTAATATTCTCGATTGACATTCTCCGAATCTTGTGTATAAAACAAGGGTTAATTAAAGAAATCGATATATCACATAATATCCTATATCTTGACCGACTAACAAATAAGCTTAGGTAGGACACCTTTAGCGAAGGATTTACTCGTCTCTCCCTCTGGTTATTCCAGATCTCATGGAGATCGTATCCTAAACTACGATACCAGTTGTGGCGCCCCCAAAATGGGTCCATTCCATCGACCCGTTCACGAGTGCGCCGAATACGTGATGCGAAATAACTACTGACTTTATTATTACATTTGTGGGTATACAACATATATGAGTTTAAATCTGATTATTGTCTTACAGAACAATATCCACCACCAAATAAATCCTCATCATAATTATTGATACATTATTTTACAAAATGGTGAGGACTACTAAACAACTCTCTCTAGAACCTTCATTCCATTTTTGAAGTAGTACTTTCATTACATTCTAGCCTCCTCACGAGAAGAAAAATGGAACAAAAAGGAAAAGGGTGAGCTCAACTAGCCCGATAAAGAATATTATGACTAAGATAATATCAACAAATTATCGTTAGTCTTGACGAGGAAAATCTAATAGAATCTGATAAACTGACAAGTTTTAAATCAATCTTACTGGTGAAAATAATAATTCATTAGAAGAGTTAAGTAGAGAATGCAAACTACTTATCTTACATATATGAATTTAAAAGTTCATCGTCGATATTTTATCCTGTAACATCAATCGATATATATACTGAAATCAAATATTCATCTTTACTTTTCTGAGGCGAAAAGATATTCATCGATTGGTCATATTCATCTAAACACTGTTCATCTTTGCCTTTACTGGCGAAGATATTAATCGATCGGTCGTATTAAATCTCGACACATTCATCTTTTTGCTGGGCGAAGATATTCATCGAAAATCATTCATCTTTTGCCTTCTGGGCGAAGATATTCCATAATATCATCATTTAGGGTGAGGATGATGAAAAATATTTTAAAAAGCGAATCCGGTGAAACAAAAAAAGAATTAAATATTAAGGATTAGTATTTTAAACAATCGAGTTCAAAAATACTTCATAAGTAATCGGTGGAGTAAAATTCGAGAATGATCAAAACATGGATCTGATCAAGCTAGTATCCGAAATAGATATTTTAGACGAAAAGAAGAAATTTCATTTTTGATTGAATAGTCTTATAGTGAATAGTCTATATATCGTGAATAGTCTTGCGTATCGTGAATAGTAACTCAACACGAAAAGATAGAAATTTCACAAAAAAATCATCTTCGCGCTTAGTATGAATAGTACTCGTGAATAGTAACTTCGTGAATAGTAACTTCGTGAATAGTAACTTTCGTGAATAGTAACTCATGAATAAGTAACTTGAAAAAAAGTTCCAAATTTGATAAAAATTTCCACCAATATTTGGCGTAATGATATTGAAGAAATAATATCATTTTGAATAAAATAACATCCACTTACCTCGAAAAGCAGTATTACTTGTTGAAACAGGGATATAGGCTATGACTTGAACTTGCCGTATATAGCAATACTCAAAGTATACTCAAAATACTCACAAGAATAAACTCGATAATATAGAGAGAAAACTTGATTTACGGTGTGATTTTCAATTCTAACTAAGCACCTATTTATAGGAAATTCTTTAGAACACAAAGAAGAAAATTTAATATAATATATTATAATTTTTCAAATGACCTCCTACGCACCTTTTGCAATCTGAATTGACAACTAACACATGTTAAATGATGTCCAAAAACAAAAAAAAAACGTTTTTGTAATTAAAAATATTTTAAACTTCAAAAATCGATTATTTGAACTTGAACTTGATAATTCATAATAAATAGCTCTTTTATCGGAAAATTCAAATCTCGAGATTTTTTATAGGAAATTCAATTCTCTACAACTTTGCGAAAGAAAGTTT
>CM035172.1:38992411-39077326 GCA_020205615.1 Panax quinquefolius | reverse complement strand
TCGTAAACCTATTCCTTCACAATTCTTCAATACTTTGCAGAGTAAAGGGTAAGCAGGGGAGATATGGGTTATTCGAAAGAGAAAATACTTGCACGCTTACAGGTCTCTCTTTTTCTCTCGTAATTTTCTTGATTTTGGCTACCATTTAATCTTTTGTAGGTAATGGACAACCAAATATTTTAATGCCATTTGGGATTTCCTTATTCTGTAAATTTTTGTTTAAAATTCCAGTTTTTATGCTGACCTGAGAAGATACAGTTTTTTGCCGAATTGAGAAAAAGATAAAATTTTCGAAGTAAATTACTGATTATTGGCCAGTGTAATTAGCTTATAATTCACGCTCCCTACGCCCACTAGAAGATTCTGTTGATACCTGTTAGATTTTTTGAAGGGTTTGAATTAAGCTTAAGTAATGTTGGTTGTGGATTTAGTTGTGTAAATTTTAGCGGTTGTTATTTTTGATGGACATCCTTTTTCAGTTGTAGGAGTGGGTTGAATGGTGGCTTCTGAATAAAATTTGTATACTTATTACAATTTGGGGATGTTTGAGTATGCCTGTCTTGTATGTTCTGTGTAACACTGGTTTCTCAGCTGGATCAATATCTTGTAACCCCTTGTCTCAAATTGAGATGCCATATAGAAAACAAAAGCAATCATTGAAGAACCTAAGGGAATGATTATGCTACTAAATATTTTGTTTAAGGACATTTGCAGCTCATCTAAACACACTCTTACTTTATTAGAAACAACAGTAAAGTCTTGTTGTGCCATCTTTCAGATATCTAGATGTTGTATGCTATCATTGAAATGACACCACAAAGTCTATGAAGTACGAATTAACAATAATTAAAGATATATAATTAGAAAGACATTCTAATTTGAAAACTAAGTTCTTTATGATATTTCTAAGACATAATATTGATAACTATACTACACGTTTACTATATTTTAATATTCTTTGGGTTTGCTTCCTTTTTCTGATGTGGAAATATGTTTATATGGTGTACTTGATTTCTTGATGAATTTTGTTAACCTTAGAGAAATTGTATTTGTCATTCAATTTGCATCAAAGTCATGAAGAGGAAGCATTGAATCAATGTTCTTGATGATACTTGTAGTTACAAAAACTTGTTTTCTCTTCTTCCTCCATACAGCCACCTCCCTCCTAATGAAGATTCAAAAGTTAAAATAATTAAAGAAAAAAATTAGGTGCACCTAAAAGCTGGAAAAAATACCGCTTATTTTCAAACAACAGGCTGTCATCATTACCTTCCATTACGTTCCCAATCTGAAAGCTAGTTTTTAAGATTAATGTATTGTTACCTTTTTTCTTTCTTTCTATATTTAATTTCATATCTTTTATTTGGTTATCTTTTTAAATTGTGAAAAATAGTAACTTATATACGTGATGCTAGTCCAGTTTGATTCGTAACTTATATTTCTTTAAAACTGTTTATATTGGGTTTCCTCAGGAGCTTCAAGTTGATTTTGCCCAATATGATCATCCTGTAGTTTTGACGGTTGAAGCTCAGGTAAACAAAGAAAAATAAAAAAGAAACGCATTATCAAAGTTATTTGTTGTTCATTTTTTTACCCTTTGAAGCAACCTATTTCTTACCTTTCAGGCAAAGTATGTTGGGAATATGAAAGGCGCATTGAGCAAAAATTTATTCTTGAAGGTATGGTGTTTCTGGACTTGAAAAGACATCTTTAGTTTGCTGTAATCTTTTCCAGCTTTGCTCATCATTTGATACTTAAACCTTTTTACATTCAGGATAAGAAGCACAGGTTTTATATTGTTTCTGCTTTGGTAAATACCAAAGTAGATTTAAAAAGTAAGTACATTTCTTTGTTTATGCTTTTTTCTTCTACCGTCCACAGCTCAAGTGGTGGCATGTATAAAAGTCGGTACTTAACAGACTTGAATATTTACATGGTTGCATACATGTTGCTCATTTCCCTCTTTCTAAAATTTCCTGAATTTGTTAAAACTTATTTGTTGAGTTGAAGCTGAGCAGTTCTATCTCAAAGACTTGGTTTGGGAAAAGGAGGGTTGAGAATGGCTCCTGAGGAATGGCTCCTTTTGAGGTTTGCATGTCACATGTTGCTGAAAAGATGTTTAATATAATTTAGTAATGATATGCAATTTGAAAAGGAAACTAAATAAGGTAACTGCTTTTTCGGTGATTGGCTAGTAACAAACTTTATCAAATATCTCCTTGTTCTTTTGCATATCCTTGATTTACTTGGATTCTTTAATTGCTAAAATCATGGTGTATATCAACTTTGATATATGTTTAGTTTAATTATATTATCCGATTTCTTGCTAACAAATATAGCCGTTGGCCTTCTTCTTATATAAATCTTCATCATGCTCGGTTATATTATGACCCAACAAGTGGAAAGCAAGAATTCATTCTTCTTATCCCTTAGACTAGAAAGTTGATATTCCATTCACCATCATTGTAATCTGCTGTGGTCTAGAGTTTTCTAGAGTTTAGTGGAAACAAAGGAAGCTTCAAAGGTCTCGGAGGTGTACAAGTTGCGAGGAGAGTGCAAAGGGGGTAACATCGAATTGAAGCTTCTTTGTAACAAGGAGTTCTTTTTATTGTATTTAATTGAATATTAAGTTTAATAAAAGAGTCTCCAATCTTAGTTGGGATCCTTAGCCACTAGATTAGAGGATAGGGTTGAACCAATGTAAAAAATCTTAGTGTGATTTTTATTTCATTTATCTCTTTGATCCTGAAAATCACTGGGATAAAGGTGATATGACTATTTTGGGTGCTGTCTTTTCAAAAAAAGTTTTCTTCGAAACTTCTCTAGTGTGCACTGACTATTTTTGGCATATATTATATTAAAAAATGATGCCAAAGATTAGGCCAGTAACTCTTAGAGAGGTTTCTCTCTTTCAGATGGTAGAGGAAGATGTTCATTCTCTGATAGAGATGGATAACTCCAAGGGAAGGGAAAATGTTCATTGTCCTTTTTGTTATTCTGTTATTATTATTGTTTGATTATAGGTCAGTTTTGTCTTGTTAACCTTGTTCTTGCTTTGTTATTTTTCAAGGTACCATTAGGTTGTGTTACTCCTTTTGCAGTTGTGAATGAATCAGCACGGTATGCCATTTAGTCTTTTGCTTTCTGTAGAGAACTAGATCATATAAAAATAATTATATTTGTGGTGATATTGTGTAATCTTTTTTGGTGAAGGCATGTTTCCTTGTTGCTAGATAAAGGATTCAAATCTCAGGAGTGCTGCTTCTTCCACCCACTTTCCAATGATATGTCAATATGTAAGTGATAAGGCGTTTCTCAAGATCGGCTATATCTGTAAACTATTTACATATATCTTTTTAAATATTTCTTTATTTGTTTTTAAATGACGTGTCTTTCTTAGCCTTCCATGCTTGTCTGCCTCTGATGTCATTCTCTCCATTCTAATTAAATTCTTCTTATATCTTCAAAAAGAACTTTGTTTTTTGCTGCTTCGGTATGTTTCAATTGCAATTGTGGCAAAAGATTCAATCAGTTGCACAATTTTATTACTGTATTTCACTATTTCCTTTTACTTTTATAGCCAATTTCACTATTATAGTGTGCAATGCCTTGAAATATATGTTTAACATCTCACTTACAGTGTTCAGCAAGTTTCTTGCGACCTATGATCTACTATATTCTCAGAACCTCAGGAAGCGAGGGTAGCCTTCCATATAACCTCTTTTTAACCTCCTCTCATTTCAATTATTTTTGGTTGTAAACTTTCAAAGAAAATAGAAATCCAGCCACTCCAGTTTTATATTCTGCTCCACTAGTTGCGTGATTCAGCGACAGACTGCTTAGGATATTAATTAAATTTCATTATGACATTCTCACTTTACTGTCTCAAATTTCCTAAGATTTGTGAGGACTTATTCTGGAATCTAGGGGGAATTGCTGAGTTAATGACTTCCCACTAGAAAATGTAAAAACTTGTTTATGTAGTCTAAATTATTGCTATCTCTAGTGATTTCTAGTGTTGAAGCTCTCTGAGCACTGGATGGTCTATCTTGGAAAAGGGTCTGATTTAAATCAACAATGGGAAGAGACTTGGGTCACACCTTAAGGACTACACTCATAACTTCCTAGAGTATCAAATCTTTATGGGGTTAAAAAGCTGTAATCAAAGTACTGAAATAAAAAGATAGTGGGCTTATTAAGGAATGGCATTTCAATTCTTTCTTAATGAGTTTTACTTGATTGGAGAATAACACCTTTTTCAGAATTCTGAACGCCAAGGCAATGTGAAGAACATATTTTCTTTTGTAGTTTACGGTGTTTGGGAAGTATTCTTAACCAAGTCATCTTTATTGAATTTCATTAAACCATTGCTCTTTTTTTGTTTCTGAATTAATTTTGAATACACGTACATTGATTTCTTGTTATTTGGTCGATTGAGGTTACTTTTATGAAAGTTGACACTATGGGTTTAGAGTTGGGTATAATAGGTTAATAGCCTTCTACATAAATTAAAAGGGTTGCAAATATTGCTTTTAAAAATAAATAATTGAGTAGATGTCATATGGAAAGCTTTCTTTGAGGGATTATAGTTGTATTAGCTTCTGTGTCCTTTCCCATGTCTCATCTTATACTTGTTTTTTGTTACTTTTATATTTTCTACCTCTACACTTTTATTTTTGTGGAAGGTTATTGTGATGTCTTTGAACACTTGTGGAAGCTGTTTGAATTAGATGCTTTAGATTTTTAATTTTTTTTTTTGACAATGTTGCTTTAGAAATTCATGTAATTACGTGACCCACAAATGATAATTTTTGTGATTTTTTTGGTAATCCCGAGGGATTTTATTTGAGACACGAAAGAAAGAAAGTAATTAAATTTTCTTCCTTCATGGCCATGATTTTGTTAGGTTTAAATGTTAGAGTGCAACCAAATTTCATACCTGTGTCTGTGTTATTCCTATGTGAACATCTTGATAGCAAACTATAACTGAAGAATGTTGTCAATTTAGTTGGTGGTTCAATTTTAAGGATTTGTGTCTTGCAACTTCCCAAAGAAGGGTATTTTGATTTTGTATTTCAGAAAAATAAGTATGGCTTAGAGCCTTCTCTCTGTTCATTACAATTACTTTTAAGCAATTGAGGTTAAACACAATGCCTTATATTATCGCTACATAAGCACAACAAATAACTGAAAACATTCATGTTATCTAAAGTATCCACTGTCTCTCGAAATGACTTGTCTTGAGTGCATGCCCTTCAGTATATAAAATTAAATGCACATAACATTAAATGTTACGTTGACATGTCTCATCTAGTTGGACATGTGGCTGTATATGGTTTGGGACTTGTAATGTATGTACTAAAAGGCATTGAACTTAATCAAGTTCCTTTGGAAACAATAAATGATTTTAGATGGTGATACATATCCTGTGTGACCTAGTAGCATTGCGGGAGAGTAACTTAATCGTTTTATTCTTTATGGAGTAGCATATGGTTTTGTGATGACCAAATGCCTGCTATAAAAATGTAGAGGTCCTAGACACTGCACTAGTTTGTCAAATTTTACTATATTGATTGCAAGATTATTCCTAATGTTGAATTTATGGCCATATTATTGCTGGTTCCAGCTCTTGATGCCACTAATCTCGACAAGTTTCTCAAGTCAATTGGAAGAGATCCGATCTATGTCGACTTGGAGGTAGTATGAAGTCCATCTTTCAGTAAATTTCTGTAGTTACTCTTTCCCTCATTCAATTGAAAATTCTTATGATTTCTTGTAGGCTAACCCACCTGTAGGCAAGGATCAACCGCCTGATCTAGCTGTTCTAGTTCCATCTGATGCCTTAATTCTGCAAGATCTTCCAGAACAGTCGGCCCTTGAGAAAAATGACGTCATTGTGAATAATAAGCCAACATCTGCTACAGGTATACTACTGCGTAGTCCTCAGTTCTGTGTTTCCTTTTACCAATATTTATCACTGTTCCTTTGGCGATTGAAACTTTCAACCTTTTCACTGAGTTGTGAATATGGACACCAACAACAACTTGGGTGTCTACGTAATTCTGGGGTGTGTAATACAACATACCTTGACAGTCGGTTTAGAACTCAGAATGAGCATAGAAGGGTAAAGTAAATAAAGAAAATAGAAGTAGAAATATAAAAAACATTATTGATGAATACAAGTCGAGCTATACATACTTTTAATAAATCTATGAACAAGTATATTGTTAAATTTGCGTATATTGTAAGTATCAAGTATATTTTTCAATTGGGCTGGTACAACACCATCAGCAAAGAAGTTTCTTGAACTAAATTTCGTTTTTATTTTTTGTTTCTTTTCCCTTGCACTTCACGAGTTTTAAACTATGCCTTAAAGTTAGCAGAGGAACTAGATATCTAATAGCACTAATGCATTATCTGGATTTCTATTTTGCATTGCATGTAATCCTGATGAATATGCATATTCTGCGAATCACGTACACAATTATATTTTGTTTGATATATCCCTATCTATTTGCTACATATATGACTCTTGATAGAACAGAGTGGAGGAAAAAGATTCATCTCGCCGACTCCGACTAGTTTGGGATTAAAGCTTGGTTGAGTTGAGTTGAGTTATGTGCTTCATGTATCTCAGACCCGTAAACCTGGAGTGTTTGTGTGGTCAGGATTTCATATCTTAAATCTTTGTGCCTGTGCTTCTTAATTTATACTACCTCCATTCTATGTAAGCAGCATTCGAATCCTATCCTTTTAGAACTTTGTACACTGTAAGCAACCTATTGTCAGGCTTATTCTACAGTAATAGTTCTTTAGTTGGCATCAACATCTATGTACATACTACCTTAGTCTTATATTAATGTCATCATTTGACTTTTATTTGGAAGTTAACCATTTCTAGAATTAATAATTAAGCAAATTTATTTTAAATTTCCAAATCACAAAGATTGGAATTAGTAAGAAATTCTACGTAGTTTCTTACGGTCATAGTTTGTCTGCCTATATTTGTATTCTAAAAAATTAGTCAATTTGTCTTTAAAATCCATTTAGGAAAAAGGTAGTATTTTTAAAAATCATTACTCATAGTCAGGGCGGATCCAACCTCTTAGGTCAGTGGGGTCAAATTTGAAATAAACAAATTCCCATAAAAAATAAAAATATAGTAAAATAAATTACAAAACTAAATAATGCTCAAATATTATTTATAGCAACATTTTTCGAGACTTCATTACTTAAAATTAAGTAATTGTTGTATGATCATAGTTGTTACGGCATCACCTAGGCGTCCAGGCGATGGGGCGGCGAGACTCGACTTAAGCCAGAGTTGCACGAGTTGCTAAGGCGTGGAACTCTGGCCCAACTTAAATTATCTATTCATCTTTTGAGTTCTGACCCATTAATCCATGGACCCATAACCCATCGATTAAAAAAAGAGGAGAAAAGGAGGAAGGTAAACCCTTATCAAACGATGTGCAGACTCTATCGCAGCTCGACTTTCGCTCATCGCAGCCTTCAGTCTTCACTCATCGCGACCATCGGCGACTGCGACTTCTTGGCAACTGGACTTTGGACTCGCGACTTCTTGGCGACTCAATCGCAGGCTTCGCAACCCCGTCGCAAGTCGCAACCACCATCAAACCCATCGTAACCATCGTAGGTTTTTCTTCTTCTTTTCTTGTTATGTTTCTTCTCAATTTCTCTTGCATGACTTTTCTTGTTCTGTTTCTGCGAGTCCAGCCTTCTTCTTTTGTTTACTATGCTTCCCCTCTCCGTTTTACCTCTCACGAAGCCTTCTCTGTTTTTAATTTTCTATGCTTATATTTATCAGTATGACATGCATATCTGTTGAGTGTTGACTGTTATTACTAATCTATTATATGTATGACCTAGCCAAGTGTCCAAGTGATACATTAATTTATTTATTGATATATGTTTCTAGTTGATGATTAAATTAATGATTAAATTAATGTATATTAATTTATTTAATTTATTTACTCTGATCTAGTTGATGATTACATTAATTTATTTGTCCGTGTTCTGATAATTTTATATATGCAAATTTGTTGACTGTTATAGTGTTATTAATCTATTATATGGTGCTAAGTAAATTGTCCAATCTGTTGACCGGTATATTGACATATTTATATGGTGCTAAGTAAACTATTATAGTTACTACTTATTAAACTAAAAATAAAAATGTCAATTCTCTTGTATTGTTTGTTTGATTGTATTTTGTAGAAACTAGAAAATAAAATGACAGAAAGTTCGGGAGCCGATGGTTATGATATAACCAAGGACCCGAAAAGAAAGGCCAAATCAAATTACCCGGGTTGGAAATATGGGTATTGGTCGGACATGAGTAAAAAGGATATAGTGCAATGTATCCTTTGTGGGAAGCAATGTCGTTCGGGAATCAAAAGGTTGAAGCAACATTTAGCAGGAAATTTTGGAGATGTAGCGGAGTGCCCCAAAACAACAGAAATTATGAGGGAGATGCAAGCGGGTTTGAATAGTAGAAAGATGAACAAGCCACTCGAGCTAGATGATGATGATGATGATGTAGTAGAAGTGCAAGAAGAACAATCATCTGCTCGTCCAACCATGATTTCCAATACTTTTTCTAATACTATCTCAAGTTCTGGGACAGCTTCTAAAAGGAAAAAATCTGTATTTCAATTCCAAAAACCACAACCAAAAGCTCCAACAAAGACGGTTGAAACACTTCTAAGGAAGACTCCCGAAGAAGTTGTAGAGGAGAGACATAGCAAGGGTTTGAGCCAAAAGAGTATTGAAAATCGTTTAAGTACACCGGAGGAAAAGGAGAGTCTAAATGCACGTTGTCGACTTTTTCTGGCATACCATTTAATGCTACAAATTTAAGGAGATTTGAAGTAATGGTCGAGTCCATAGGGTAATATGGGTCGGGTTTCAAGCTTCCAACGTATCATGAGTTGAGGGTTCCTTTACTCGAGAAGGCAAAGACGAAAACCGATGACTTAAAGAAGAAACATGAAGTTACTTGGAAGGAGAAACATGAAGTTGCTTGGAAGGAATATGGCTGCAAATGAGTCGGATGGTTGGACAGATAAGAGGGGAAGACACTTGTTGAATTTCCTTGTTAATAGTCCGGAGGGGACTTATTTCATGGGTTCTGTTGATGCCTCCAGTTAGTCGCAAGATGCGACAATGTTGACAAATCTACTTGATAGCAAGATCGAGGAAATTGGTCCCGAGTATGTTGTTCAGGTGGTCACGGATAATGCCTCTAATTACAAGGCAGTGGGACATATACTAATGGAGAGGAGGCTTACACTGTTTTGGACACCTTGTGCCATTCACTGCCTTGACCTTATACTAGAGGAAACATGCAAGTTAAAGTAGTTCTAGCCCACAATCACAAATGCAAGAAGAATCACAACATTTATTTACAAGCATGGTTGTCTTCTTGATGCAATGAGGAAAAAACAAATGGGAGGAATCTTGTGAGACCTGCAGTTACTAGATTTGCTATAACTTTCCTCACCTTACAGAGCTTATACAAGCATAAAGATGCATCGAGGCGTTTGTTCATAAGTGAGATTGGACAAAATCTAAGTTGTCGGCTATTGAAGTGGGGAAGAAAGTATGTGATATTATTATTTCAACAACATTTTGGCATCATGTTGAGGATTGCATTAGGGCGTCACAACCACTTCTAATAGTTTTGAGGATTGTTGATGGTGATGAGAAAGCCTTCTATGCCAGAAGTCGATGGAATTTGCAAAGAAAAAAAATCAAAGACGCGTTTGATAACAAACAAAGACTGTACAAGAATGTGATTGACATTGTTGAGAAACGTTGAGAAAGCCAAATGGAACAAAAATTATATAAGACTGCGTTGTTCCTCAATCCAGGCAAGTACTTTGATATCAAACTGGAACGTCCGGTGTTTGCTGGTACTCTATGAGTAGACTTCAATGACATTCTTATAAAGATGGTGTCCGATCTAGATTTGTTAGACAAGATAAGCAATCTAGCTGATAACTATGATGTTTCTCGAGATATTTTTTCACAAGAATTGGCGATTAGGCAACGGAAATCAAAGAATCCTCGTAGGTATTGAAATATATAAAAACTAAATTATAATTATATACATTCTTCCTTTTCTCCTTTTAAAAATATTTATATTTCTTTTAAATGGTTGCTAGTTGATTGGTGGAATGCTTTTGGAGGACGGGCTACTGAGCTATCCTCGTTTGCGAAAAGAATTCTAGACCTTTGTTGTTCTTCCGGATGCGAGCGCAATTGGAGTACATTTGAGTTTGTAAGTACTTTCTATTGTTGGTACTTCAAAAGTAATAAGTGATTCACTACTAATATTAACTATTTTTTTATATAATTAGAATTTTATCATTAATATTATTATTTTTTGTTTTATTTATTTTAGATTCATATGAAGAGAAAAATTAAATTGGAACAACGATTGAGTGACTTGGTGTATGTCCAATACAATTGAAAGATCGTCTCAAGGTTTCAAAAGAGGAGTGAACTTGGAATTTTTTTTGATCCATTAGCCATTGATGACTTTGAATGAGGTAATGAATGGATCAATAATGAGGCCGGTGTTGTTCTGGTGAGGATCTTACATGGAATGATGTGGATCGAGCAACCGGTGCATCGAACGCGTTTAAGGGTTGCAATCTTTCAAGGAGGGCTCATGCTAATAATAGTGAGAATCTCATGACGTACTCTCGACGTGGTGGTGGTTCAACTTCAAGGGAATCAAAGCTGATGGATTTCGACTCCGATGATGAAGTTGATGAAAAAATAGAGAATTTCAAATGATGATGAAGATGTGGAGGATGATTTTGGAGAAAGACCACCACCTACACCTTTGACTAAGAGTAGTTCTCGTGGAGGAGATGGAGATGACCTTTTTTGTGATGATTTTGCTTGGATGATGTTTCTAGACTAGTGTAGAGAGTACATTATTTTGGCTTGTTATGTGGTTTTTTACTAGTTATTAGACTACGTATTTGTGATGGTTGGTTGCAACTTTATTTTCTTTGTGGTGTTTGTTGAATTCTTCATTTGTTTTACTAATTTTTAATATCAAGTGTTTTGTTTTTGGATTGTTATTGCTAAGTATTTACATAATTATGCCTTTAATGGTATTCCATAGTGTTATGTTTTGAGTTTTAATTTATATGGAATTTTATTGCCAATATAATACTTGTTAAGTAAAATAAATAATATATAAATTGCACATTGTAAACGACTTTGTTGTCATATGGACGTCATAGTGGTCGCCTTGTTGCCTAAAGCGTCCGAGTCGTTCACTCTGCCATGACTTCATGGTAATGAGCGTGTGGACAATTATGTGTATGATAGTCTTATTTTTATTAGTTATAAAAATCTATAAGCAATTACAAAAAAAAACTGCCGGTAATTACAAAAAATCATAAAGCAATCGTTAAATTTGTGAATTATAAATATAAAAAAATACAATACATCGAATTTTCTCTAAAGTAAGTCCGTAGACAATAAACGGAGAGAGAGTATTGTAGTGACCAATAGGATATGAACTTTGAAGAATTTAATACTATCTCCATTTCAAAATTAGATATACATTTTGACTTTTTAAAGTTAATTCGCAAAATTCTAAAACTCAAATTGATACAAGTTCGTTCAAGTTTTGAAAACAACAAAGATAATAATTAGTAGCATTTTATAGTTAGTTTTAAATTATTATATTTGTTGTATTAAAACTAAATAATTTCATATCAATTTTGAATTTTATGATTTCGTGAATCAACTTTAAAAAGTCAAAATGTATCTCTAATTTTAGACCGGATATATTTTTTTCAATCTAAACTTTAAATTTTTTATTAAACACCCCAAAATTTTACTCTTACTTTTTTTGACCCCAATTAGTGCTTTTAATGAAATCCCTAAACCCTATTTATCCATTTATGCAAATATTCTAGATACACCCCTGCTCATAGTTAGTGCTTTTAATGAAATGCTTTACCTAAACCCTATTTATCCATTTCTGTATGTAATATTCTTGTGCAATAGTAATACTGTTAAGAATGTTTCTTATGGTTATAAAAAGCTGTTGACATTATAGCACAGCCGAAAATGACTGGCTGGGGAAAAAAAAAAGATATTTAATATGATTTGTCCCAACAAAGCTCAACAGTTCTAGTAGAGTTCCATAATTTGCTCAATCCATTTTAAGAACGTGTAGTGGAGATGCTAAAGTTGTAGCTGATGAAACTAACATTTCAGTCATAATTTATTCTCTTTGATGTAGCGAAAGCTGTTAAACCATCTAATAGCCCAATGAAGGAGAAATCAGTCAATGCCACTAACAAATCAAGATCCTTAACTGATCCTGAGAAATTTGTTGAAGAAATCCTAGAGAAAGCATCAGCTATAATTATTTCAGGGGTAATAAGATCATCACACTCTTTAGTTTATCTTCAAATTTATTTCTGAGTGGGGCTATATATATGATATATCAAATGATGCAGACGAAGGAAGAGAATTTTAAGCAACATGGGGAACAGCTCGGCACCGTGCTGTCCAACAGTATTAAAAAAAAGCTGAGCTTGGAGTTTCAGAACCTAGCTGTGAGAATTTCTTCTCTACCCAGTGATAAACTCTTTGTATATCTTTTGAATAATCAAACAGTAGTTATTTTTTGCTTTAGCTGTTCCACTTTCATCATTAAATTACTCTACTTGCCTTTTTCTTAGTTATTTGCTTAACTATTCAATTCACCTTCTCATTCTTTCTCGATAAATTTGTAATTCTAAGCAACGGGATGTATCTCTATTGCAGACAATGTTCAAGAATGCAGCGTATACAGAGGGTTTTTCCGCCGGTAAGCATTACCAACCTTATCGTATGTGAAGTGAATTTCCTTCCCGATGACTTGAATGCTAGAAAGATTATTGAGGACACAAAAGGGGGAAAAAGAGAGTAAAGAAAAAGAAATTGCTCTTTGACAATCATTCACATGTTCAATTGATCTGGGATGTATCCACAATATATGATAATTCAATCACATGACATTTACCTTGAATGTTTGAACAAACAGGCTACACAATTTGATATTAAAAGTTACTGATTTTATCATGTTTGACCGAAATCAGAAAAGTTACTGATTTAGACTTTGTGGTGTATTCACCAACCTGAATGATGTTATATGGGTTTGGGGCAGGTATACCCAAGGTAATATGCTATAGTGAACATGGTGCTGTTTGGTGCGGTTTGAAGCCCAAACCGAAACCGCTTAGATGCGGTTTGACAAATCCAAAATCACACATGAAATCGTTTGTGATTTGTGCGGTGCGGTTTCGGTTCCAAATTCAATTGAAACAACAAAATTTTATGCAATTTAAATTAACAATTTAACATCACTATTAAATACCATTTTGATAACACACACAACTTTGCTTATAATATTTTGTCTAAATAAAAGTTAAAGTTAAATAGAGCCAAATCCAAACCGTAAGATTTTATATAATGTAGGTGCAATTAATTTTATATAATGTAGGGTATGATTAATTAATGTTAACATAAAATGATAAAATAATTTAATTATTTAATGAGTCTCATACTTATTATCATATCTCACGATACATTGTATTTATTTAATATCGATAAAATTTATTATCATATATAACACTATTTATATAAAGAAAAATAAATAATACATAAGTAACTTTTTCAAGTTTAGGATAATAATATTAAAAAATATAAAAATATATGTATATAATTTGGTATGTATCTATATAAACATAGTGGTGACGGTGAATAAAGATTGTTGGTGGACTATTGTAAATTATTATTGTTATTATAATGATGATGATGGTAAACTCAATCATATTCTCATTAAAATTTATAAATCACTCTGGACAACTTGGCTTCTTTATCTTGTTGGTGTATGATGCGATTTCGGTTTTATATATGCGGTTTTGGCCAGTAACCAAACTCAAACCGTAAATTTGATTTTTCAACCCACCTAAAATCGTCACATACACCAAAATAGTTGGTATGATTTTAATTGGTTGTTTGTGCGATTTTTGATGCGACAATTTAATTTTTTTGCTCAAAGATAATTTGATTTCTTGCTTCACCAAAAACGTCCCTTTTGAAAAACAATACATTCCAAAAAAGACTTGTATGATAGTAGACAGCCTTCTCCGTTTCAAAAGATTGTCGCCAAAAAATTTATTCCAAAATCTTATCGTTTCAATTTTTTCGTGGAAATAAATTATTTACTTTTCTATATTATTCTTTTCATTGAACTTAACTTCATGTGTCAAAATATTAAAAGATAATCTTTTAAAAACGGCGGTATAATCTAATAAATCATGGATGATCGAGGTTAATCAAATTGTGAATTAACCGAAACATAGAACACTTATGGCGGTCTGCATCTCTTTTCTAATGTGCACTCTTTGGAGACATTGAAGTTGATGAATCAAATTAAAGAGATGCGTATTCAAGTATTTCCATCTGTTTTATTATGTAAAAAAATATTATGGAAGCATGAAAGAATGAACTTACAACATTAGCTTAGAATTAACAAACCTCTTATTACTTGTATCCCGCTATATTAAATTAGCATTCCTGATAACTATGAAAATATTATATATTGCCAAATCCAAATCGTTTTACAATGGGCTTAAATAATAATTGGAATTAAATATAATCCTTCATCTATAATACCCCCTTTTGTTGGGATAAGGAGAATTTTGATAAGAAGAGTTTTGTTGGGAATAGAGAGAAAGAAAGAGTTTAATTCAAAAAAAGTAGGAAGAATAATGAGGGGTAGTTTTGGAAAAATTGTCATTTTCTTAGATTTGAACAAACGTCAAATAATTAATGCCTACGTTATTTAAATAGAATGATGGGAGGAGGAGTACTAGACAGTTACCCTCTCTGTTATTATTATGTCATCTGTTAATTAAAGTCCATTTCTTTCTAGTAAAAATTATCCTCATTGGGACAAAACATTTATTGAAAAACTAAACACAATAATAAGATTACATTTAGCAAATTTATAGATAAAAGACAACTTTGTCTTTAAAAGAAATCAAACTTATTAATTCATCATAAAATAAGACTCAAACATATATATACTGCAAAATTAAATGAAAGAGGAGAAGGAGAAGGTTAGTCCAGTATTATAACCCCATTAAAAAAAAAAAAAAACGTGTTTATAGAATTATGACTAAATAAGAAGAAGTTACCTTGTTAGTCAAGTTGAACTTGTAGCACCATTTGCTTTGCTATAAAATATATATATAATATTGTCAAATCCATCACAATGGGCTAAAGAATAATGCAAGATCCTTCAGCTGCCCACAACAGAAGAAGGTAGGTAGAAATAATTAGAGAGGAATTCAAATAAATAAATAAAGAGAATTGACATTTTCACATAAAAAATTAATCTCTTTCACGTGAATAGTTAATGAGTCCCACATTCATGTAAAAGAGATTCGTGTGAAAATATAAATTTCCTAAATAAACAGGTGAAATAAGACTCAAACATGTTTGTTTGTATATATATATTATGATTTTTAATTAATCAACCCAAATCCTTATGGAGGATGTATAAGAAAAAGTGCCCTATTAAGTTGAGTTTTATTAGTAGCTCTTTAGATTGCTTTAATATAAATAAAAATTAGAGAGAATTTAAAAGTATTTTAGTTGTAGTTAAATTCTAGTCCCATATCAAAGACAAAAATCAAAAAACAAGTTTTATCTTATTATTATATATGTATGTAGATGTTATAATAAAATGACAAATAAATAAATCTTCTTCAAAAATGGAATTTGTATCTAGTAATAAAGAAAATGATATATATATATATTTATCGGATCTTAAGTTTCACCCATTATTCAATTACATTGCTTCACCTCCTTTAAGAAAGAACTGAAATGATTTATCTTATTCATTCGCTATATATAGCTTTTTAATGATGGGCCAAGAATTAATATATGATGGGACCAATTATGTCATATATATATATATATATATATTAGATAAAGGAAATTATATATATATATATATATATATAGCAAGGATCAGTGTATACTTTTAATTAATCAACTTAATTCGTGGTTATATATAACAAAACTCAATAATAAATGATAAAATTCGATTCTCATCTCTCACCTCTACGAGAAGAGGAAGTATTATTGGGGCGGGAGTTGCGTGGCCTATACCTATATAAAATGAGTATGATAAGTTCGCTCATTCTCACCCCTACGAGAAGAGAGGGTCACCAACTGCCTATACCTCGAACATCGCCACAAGGAGGCCACCTCCTCCCATTCACCGACTCCCATCAGTGGTCACAGTGGTTCACTATTCCCGTCGCTGCCGTCATCAAGCGGAACCGGCAGCTCGTGCCGGCAAACCGGGCACGAATTGTGAAGCCTCAACCAAGGCAAAATACAATCAGCATGGTATATATGGCTACAAGACATTTCCCTCGCTTCTCCACCAACTTTAAACTCCTCCATACAAACCGGGCAGCAATGTGAGTCCTTCATCAAATGGGCCTCCGAAATTTTCACATTGGGCAAAGCATTGATTGCTGAATCAGGCGCTGGGGGAGGCCCTTCTCTGTCATTTTGGGTCAATTCTTCTATCAACGCTTCCAGGCCCGCCCCAACAAAATAGTTCCCCGGGTCAACCCGTGGGGGAATTAAATTTTCTATCGGGCCATCTGGATCATAGGGCATTGGACCAGCTGGTCTAAGAATAATCCAGGACCGAGGACGAGCTAGAATTCCACTTTCGGGGGCCCAATCATCACCCTCTTCTAAACCCTGGTTTCGTCTCCAAGGCAAGAAACGTCCACGGATTCTCTCTTGGATTGACTCCGCGAATGGGCCAGCCCATTTGAGGATCCAACATGAGAGTGAGAGCCTCTAATACTCGGGCTTCTGGGGAGGGGTCATATTGGGTAAAGAAATCAACAAGCCTGGGCCTGGTAATGGTCATTTCATCAAGAAATTGGCCTAAACACCTGGGACAAATAATTTGGGATGGGTTTTCGGAAGCGATTCGGACTGTTCTTTGGCACTGGTAACACCAATAGAGCTGGTAAACTCTGTTGCCATTGGTGGGTCTTACATGAACAGGGCTTATAGACATAATTCTGAGGGATTTTCAAAATCCAAATGGGTTTTTCAATAGAAAATCTGGGTTTTTGTTATTTTGTTGAAAGAATTGAAGCAGTAGAAGAAACGGAAATGGGTTAGAGAAAATGGACATTTATATGGAAAGAATTGGTTGATATAAAAGAGGATGGGATGGGTTTCTCTGGAATGCAATTTGGCTTGACGTTTCTTCATGAATCTGTTTTCTTTTTGACAAAGAAAAGGATGAGTAATGAACAGTTCAGGATTTTTGTTTAACGGTTAGCTTTATGGGCAAGGGACTATGGATTCTATTATGTGTACTTTGATTTGAAAAAGATGACATTTGTGTTGGGATGAAATAGCAGTTGGGCAGAATCAGCTTCAAGTTTCACCAACAAGCAAGCTGTCTGAATACAAATTTTGATTTGACCATCAATTAATTCAATTTGGATAGGTATGGAATGGTTGCGTCAAATACCATTAATTTGTTCAATCAGTTGAATAACGAGGTTATGGTTGGTATGCTATGCTAATAAATAGCTCTGTTTCTGCTATGAGTGTGTAAAGAAATATAATTGTAAATATTAAATATATTATATTAGAGCTGGTAAACTTTATGAATAATTTGTGTCGTAGGTAATAATAATAACTCTATTTCATTCAGGTATTTAGGTAGTGTTTGATTAGCTCTTAATACCTCTTAATAGGGTTATCTCGATTCTACGTAGGAAAATTTGTTTTAGTAAAAATTTATCGCTTCTTAATCCAGTAGATTCAAAACAATTCTAAACAATTCAGAGCCTCCTCTTACTGAGTTTAAGTTTTTTTGTGACAAAAATAACCTCAGTTATATTATAAAATTCCACTTTTGTCCTCAATACAATCTGAATCCTATTTATCTCTCCCGTTTCCTACGTTTCGATTCGTTGCTCATGTCTGCTGCTTTTCTCCTTCGCTCCTTCCGCTGGTCAATTAAATCCTGGATCTTTGTTCTTGCTGAAGCTACATGTGCGATTTCTTTGAATCTAAAATTTTTTATTTTGTGATTTCTTTGACGTTGACAAATCCTATTTTCCCTCTAGCATCTCCCTTTCCCCGCACTTCTCAGTTCTCCCTCTCTCTCTGACCTCTAAAGTGTAACTTTGTTCAGTGCTCAATTCTCTCTCTTCAAGCTTAGTAGGGACCCTCATGGGTCTTTTGTTTGCTTAATTGGTGTAATATGTGGATTATTCAGGTAGCCTGCTTCATCTCAATCAATTACCTCTATTTCTGATCATAATAAATTAATGGTTTTAATTTTATTTTTTTTCCCTTTTTCTAGAGATCTTTTGTGTGAAATTTGATAATGATTTTTGAAATTTTCTTTATTGGGGTTTTTGTTATGGATTATTAAACACATTCTGTTAATTTATCTGGGTTGTTTTTCTTTATGATATCCTGCAATTTTTTTCTAATTAAGGACATAAATAGTACTGGTTGGTGTGAAATTGTTAATGATTAATTGCCTAATTATTTTGCTTAGTAACTTGATTGAAGTAAGTTGAGTTACTGCTTGTTTCAGGCTTCAAGTTACAAACTTTTTTATGATGATCACTGTAAATTTGTTTTTCTTCTGGCTTGATTTTATGGAACTCAGAAAATCTCCATAGAGTTTCAACACAACAATGATGTCTAAAACAAATTAGTGGTTCAGATATTTATTGATTGTATTTTTTTCAAATATTTGTTATAGTCTATGAAGTCTAATTTGTTCTTTATTGTTCAAACTATTTAAATGGTTGTTCTTTATTATTTACATCTTTTATAATCTATGTACTTTAGGTGTTAGTGAAACTCAAAAACCATGAAAATGACTTAATCCTTCATAAGCGAATCTCCATACTAGATGCTCTTATTGGGAAAACTGTCAAACTGACAACCTTGGATGGAAGGGATATCAAGATCCTGATCACAGATGTTGTGAATCTGGGTCATGAGGAGGTTAACTCCAATGAAGGAATGCCCATCTCAAAAGAACAGAAATCTGATCTTAGGAGAGTTATGGGAGGCAGTTGATGCAACGTTGTATATAACACGTTCACCATTAGAATAACTTTGTGCATATTAGGAAGATAGTTTGAAGAAGTGCTGGAGCTATTTAGTGGTATCGAACCCCTATGGGTACAGAGCTGATTCTAGCTTTTTGCTTTGTCTGTCAGTTAGTAGCTTCTACCTTATCTTCAGTAAGATGATCTAAACGTGAAGGCTTTTAACTGTGATTAATGCAGAATATTTTACTGGATTATATATGAGACAAAAATTTCTAATGTTTATTTGTTTTTGATGATCATGTGGATTACTATATCTTAGGATTTCTTTAGCTTTTCAAATTTGTGTTACTTGAATTCCTAATTTTACACCTAATTGATGATTAAGATTTGCTTGTAACTTGTTGAGATTTTGGATAGGTGAATCTGTTCAACATTCTTTACAAATCTACTTGAGTTAGTCACAATTTGTCAAATTATTGTGTATCTGCATATTGAAATCATTCGAGTGGCTTTAGTTAGATAGTAATTACCAGAACTTTTTTGCACAACGTAACAGAGAGAATGTGTTGCAAGGATGAAAATTATGCCATGGTTATTTGTTCTATACATTTTGTTTCATCATATTGTGATCAAAATATTATAAACTATTATAAAAGATTAATATATAATATGAAGAACAAAGATGATGATCAAGGAAGGAGCATTCTCATTTCATATCTTGTAATTGTATATGTCCATCTCACCTTTTCTTTACAAATGTTATTATATATAGATATAATAACATCAATACTAACATAACTACTAGGATGTTACAAAACTCAAGAGTCATGAGTTACAAAACTCAATGGACATGGGAGTTACTAGACATCCATTATATAATGAATCTAGACATAATTTTATAACACTCCCCCTTGGATGTATACATTGTATAAAGAATACGCATTGAAAATTGCTTCATTAAAAACCTTACCAGAAAAATCCAATGGAAAAAACCATGGTTAAGGAAAAGAGAGTCACGGTAGCATTAGCTCCCTCAATGAATGTATACTTAAGTTTTCAATTTATCGCATTCCAATATTATAAATAAGAATCCTTCAAACATTGCAGTTGATCTGCTAGATTATCTTTGATGTATCCTCCCTTTAATTGAGCTATACATGAAACATTGTCTTCATACGTAATGGATGGAGTTCTTTTAGAGTAATTTTCTAAGAATATGCCTCGTTAAAAACCTTACCAAATAAAAAAACCGAAGTGGGAAAAAATTTGGCGAAGGAAAAGAGTACAATATTCTTGTATAACTTCTAGTGCCTTGGGATTGCCTCATTAAAACCTTGCAAAGGAAAACCCAGTGGGAAAAAACCTTAGCGAAGGAAAAAGAGTACAATCAGCATATATCCTTTTTACTCCCCTTCATAAGTACATATAATTTTCATTGTTCATGGTAAAAATATCATTAAGTCGAGTATGCCAATATTGTGCACCATCTTCTTCAAAATCATAGTTGGTAATGACTTAATGAATATATCAACCAAATTATCACATGATCAATATTGCCATTCTTCCGGGCCTCATGTATAAAATAATTTTGGTTCAATATGTTTGGTTCTATTACCATTTGGATTAAATAATCCCAAATCAATAGTCTCACGAAGACAACGTAAAATATGTTTAATTTCATTACAATATCTTGAGTTGGTGCATAACTATATATTGCTAGTAAGTTAACTCGCAAATGTTATATCAAGTCTTAATAAATTTGCAAGATACATCAAAGTATCAATTACCACTAAGATATGGTACTTGAGGACTTAATATATGGTACTTCAAGACCAAAAGTTTCTTTATTATTTTCTTGTGGTCAAAACGAATTTTTCATGATATCAAGTGACCAATCCCATCATTGGAGTACTCAAAGGATTAACATTATTCATGTAAAGTTACTTGAGGACTTTTTACGTGTAGAAAATTCTATAGTTCAATTTGTAGGCGAAGACAAAATTTGTCTTTCCAATATCTTTCATCTCAAATTTGTTATTTTGTGCGACTCTTACGGGCAAAATCTTTCATCAATAAATCAAGATAATAATAGCAAATCCAGTTATGATCTTTTGATAAAAATGCATGCATAAATTGGATTATTCTCAAATCTTTCTTTCAAAAGATATCTACTTGGCGATTATCTGACAATATGCATCTGGATTGCTTTAACCCATATAAAGATCTTTGTAGCTTAATAGAATACATATTTCGAGATGTAGAATTATATGCTTCAGGCATTTTATATCCTTCAGGGATTTTCATATATTATATAATGATCCATACAGATATGATGTAACAACATCCATTAATTTCTCTTTCTACCAAGCTAATTAAAAATCTGAATGTAATTGTGTCCATTACAGGAGCATATGTTTCTTCATAATTAATATCATGTCTTTGCGAAGAAATCTTGTCTTCTGAAGTTATTGCTTTATTACCATATAATTTTATTTTTCTTATTTCGTACAAATACTCATTTGTATTCTACAGGCATTACACCTTTAGGTGTTCGGACTACAGGTCCAAAAACTTCATATTTACTTAGTGAATTTAATTCTGCTTGAATCGCCTCTTTCTACATTGGCCAAATATTTCTACATTCATCAACGATGATCATTACTACAGTAATATCCATAGCAAATTTATATGAAAATATGTTGTTTAAACAACGATTTTATTTCAATCCAATATATCGTCTCACATATATACATAATGTATCGAGATCTCGTTATTTTCGGTGCACCGATCCTCTTGAGGATAACTCTTCAAGAGTTTTATTCTGAGATTTTTGTTCATAAGTTTTGGATAGATTGATAAATTTTATAACTTTGTTTCATGGGTATAGCCTCTTTATATAAACTCGCAACTTGTTTTTCTTGTACTTTCTTCTTACGCAAATTCTATCTTTAACACCCGATCATTCTTTCATGTTTTGGTGTGACTTAGATTCAATTCTTCTTTGCATTAATTGATTGTCCTACAGAGGACATCAATCTCTGCTAAGTATTAGTAGCTAGAATGTGATATATCACTATTTTCTTATTATCGGTGAATAATTATGGTAATTAATTTGCAATTCATTGCAAATGAATTATCCTTTGAACTTCTAGTTCATATTGATTTGTATAAAGATCAAGATTAAATAACGTTGAAACATTCTAATTAATCTCCCATCGTATTTGAGTAACGATCTAACGTCGTGCTTTAAGCAACGACTTTTCTCCCCTAATGGTGGGAAGACATTTCATTAAAATAACAATCCTCAAATTATACCTTAAAAATATCACTTATTAAGGTTATGAATAGCATGACCCCAAGCATGTATTGGTAATTAATTTACTTTGATATAATCAACAAGTAAAGGAATCTTACCGTTCACTTACGGGATGTTCATGGGGGAGTTTTCAATAATTCAATGCAACATTATTGATCCTGGATGATCAATATGATCATCTTAAATAATAAAAATCTTTTAGACACGAACACTTCGGTGTATTATATATTTCGGTGTATTACAACATTTATTTCAACTATTCTCATTTTAGTATAATATATCCCAGAAGAGAAAATTTACAGCTTTTCTAATATGAGCTTCTGGCCCGATACTATTGAAGTAATATAAGAAATTCTTCACTGCTTTCAATAAAATAGCATGCCCCCAAACAGAGACAGGAAGTTATGTTCTCATGAGCAATGATCTTGCAATTAATCGGAGGCGTTTAATAAATGATTCAATGAAGACCATTACGAGTATGAACTCAAAGCAACATGATGTTCATTATATATCCCAAGTGACATGCAATAATCATTAAATGTTTGGGATGTAAATGCACCAGCATTGTCAAGACGAATAGTCTTGATTGTATGATTCGAAAATTGTGCTCGTAATCTAATAATTTAAGCAAGTAATCTCGCAAACGCCAGTGTGGTTGCGAGTTGATAATAAGCACACATGACCATCTTGTAGATGCATCTATTAAAACCATAAAATATTTAAATGGTTCACTTGGTGGGTGAATAGGCCCACAAATATCTCCTTGAATACGTTCTAGAAACTTTGGAGATTCAATCCCAAATTTAGCTGGTGATGGTCTAATGACCAATTTGCCTTGAGAACAAGCAGCACATGAAAATTCCTTAAATTGAAGAATCTTCTGGTTCTTAATGGATGACCATTATAACGTATATCTTTAAAACTGAGCAAATTTCTGCTTGCCTCAGAAGAATATAAAGAATCATCAATACAAAGTTTTGTGCTCTTTGACAATATTATAATCGCTTCTTCCGAGAGACTTTAATTAAGTTTGATGAGCTTCTAGCCCATACAACTTCATATATATGCAAAACATAAATTTAACTTTATTACTTGAAACATAAATAAAACATATAATAAAAATACTTAATATAATGTCATAATATAATGAAATAAAAATAATTAATTAGTATGAACATTTATCAACATAAAATCAAGGAAACCATAGATATCAAAATGAGTTATATCCACTCCATTTGAAAAGTCAAAATAATCCATGGGATCTTCAGGATCATTATGAACAATAAAATTTATTTCAATTCCATTTTCTTTTCTTTTATGGAGTCTTGGTACAAATCTATAAACCAAATGTTTAGGAGTACGACAGGTACATTCCTTTTCTATATTGATTATTCCTTTCACGTCTACTACCATAACCACAATCATAATTTTCTCTATGATTATCAAATGAGGTTCCATTCACTTCAGGGAATGTAACAGAATCGGTCGAGCTAGATTGTTGATTTTTCAGCAAAAACTCATTATTTTGTACAGCCACTAGAAGAAATGATATCACTTCTAGGAATATAATTTCCTTTATCGCTTCAGGGAATATATTATGAACTTATACTCACAATATTGCTACTACAAGAGCATATTCGAGGCATGAAATATAGTAAATATTTTCTTCTTATTTTTTTTTCTAACATGTCTTTATCAATTTTTTTTTATGGAGATGATAGCGAATAAAAATAAATAATTTTGCATGATCCTACAGGGATGCATGATTGTCAATTTTAATTGTATCTCCAAGGTTCTTTGCCTTTATATGAATCTCAACATCAAGATTCCATTACAAACAATTCTTACTCGATATAAATCAAGGGCAACAAATTCAAATTTATAAAATTTGAATATTAAATAACTAAACATATTTTCCATCAAATTAAATAATTATATATGTTCGGTTTTAATTATAATGAAACAATTTATAAAATGCGGTAAAATACTGAAACTAAATTTTTCTACTAAAACTAAATAACAAGCCAACACTACTAAGTATATTTGATATGACCCAAAAGCAAGGTCCAAATGGATATGAAGCTTTGCGATGTAAGATTCTATTTATGTTAGTTACTATCTTGCTATTATTATCAAATTGATATGGCGATAATCGGGTGTTCCTCTTGATGCGATCAAATGCTCTATCATTTGAGCTATGGACCAAACCATAAAGAGACAAGTAATCAAGGCCAAATAATCAAGAAAGTTTACACTTTGAATGCTTACTTGTTTTTTTTTTCTTTATCTTTCACCAATGTTACAAGCAAGATTTCTTGGTTCAAATTGAAAAGAAGGGGTTAAGAATTTTGCCACATTAATTGTTATAAAGTTGCTCAACTAGTTGGTGAATTTATCGATAGATAAAATCATGACGAGTAATCGACTTATTTACAAATCTTTAAACAATGACGAGATAACATAATATAACTAAAAAGAAAATCTCACCCCATGTTAAGGCTATTAATCTCATGAACCTAAATCAAAGTAAACAATTTAATCAGATTGAGGTGATATTATCATCGATCACCACCATGATCCAAATCTAAAAGCATCCTGAACTCCAATTAATTTCTATTTTCTATAGGTTCCAAGTAGCACAATTGAGTCTTCCATTTATCAAAAACCAAAACTAAGTCGAGACGCTTAATTACTTACTATCCCTTACTATCAAATTTCTCAAACTTTTGCAACCGGTGAAACCGAAATTAGTTATACTAGCATGCTTTAACAAATCAAATCCCATGAGTGAGCAAATATAGACTGTTTAGGCCACCATGCTTTCAAATGAAAGCATAGTCACCGAATCCTACAACATCCGATATTGAAAGACACGCATAAAAGTATATTAATAATTTGTATAAATAATAGATAAATATACCTTCTATTTCTTACCAATAAACCAAATATAATTATCTCGCTTTAAGACGAAAGTGAGAAGCAAATCGTACTGATAACGTATTATAAAAGATTAATATATAATATGAAGAACAAAGATGATGATCAAGGAAGGAGCATTCTCATTTCATATCTTGTAATTGTATATGTCCATCTCACCTTTTCTTTACAAATGTTATTATATATAGATATAATAACATCAATACTAACATAACTACTAGGATGTTACAAAACTCAAGAGTCATGAGTTACAAAACTCAATGGACATGAGAGTTACTAGACATCCATTATATAATGAATCTAGACATAATTTTATAACATAAACATGTATTTAAAATATTATTCAAACCTTTCTGATTATCAAACAGATTTTGTTTAAACTGTTCAAAGGGTTAAAACGGTAAAATATTGTTATTCAGACATTTTGAAAAAATTAATTATCAAACAACAATTTTTTTATTCGGACACAATTCTGGACAGATGCTCTATATTATTCAGATATCTAAACTGTTCAGATCTTAACACTCAGTTTTATCGAACACTAGTATGCTTAAGAAAATAAACCAAATGAGTTATCACTCGTCAGTTGTCAAAGACCATAGACTGCGGTTGATGGCCCGAGCAATTTGTTGAAAATTAAAACTACACTTTGAGATAAAGGGTCGATAATTAAAGTTTAAAATAAGTAATACAACAATAGTGCACTCATAAAATATTTACATAATTAATATATTTTCCATATTTATTTACAATATTAGTGCAATTAAGATTCCTTAATTTAGAGAATTGGTATAGGATTCAATTCATAATAACAAGGAAACCTAAAATCAAGGAGAAATAACTGTCATTATTAATAATTCAAATTCAAATATCTTGAATCTAACAACAAAAACAAATTCAAATTCAAAAATAATTGCATGCTAATTCCCAGCAAGAACAGAGTTACCAAACAAATCGAAAATAAAACAAAGAGGAAATCACGAACAACCAAAATAAATCGAAAAAGAAAAAGTCAGAATTACCAAACCAGCAAAAACAGATCCAAAACGAATTCGGAGTAGCCGAACAAATAGAAAATCACGAACAACCAAAACAAAACAAATCGAAGAAGGAGGAGAAGTCGGAGTTACCAAAACAAATCAAAGAAGAAGAAGTCGGAGTTACCAAACCAGCAAGAACATATTCAAAACGAATTCGGAGTAACCGAACAAAGAGGAAATCACGAATAAATTTTTTTTATGAATATTTGGTTACATAAACGAACAATTTATTTTTAAAAGGTTGTTTATAAGTAACTAACAGCTACATAAACGAAAACTTAGACATGACATTTCAGATACCATCTGCATGTAACAATTGGAAACTGTTCTTAAATTTTTTTATAATTAATTGGTAACCCAATAAAACTGAATTGGTTACCTTTTTATGAAGGTTTGGCTACCAACTTATAAATAACATTTTAAAAATAAAATTATTATGAATATAGGTGCAGTTGGTAGCCAAACCTTCGTATAAAAACGATTTTAATTTTTGTGGATAATATTACATATTCATAAAAATAAATTAACGCTCTGCATTTGCTAGTTCTACCGATGGAGCATCCGATTCGAGCGGCCTTAGCGTTCTTTGGATGATTTGGGACTCGCAGGATTTGTATCTGAAGGCCAAGGATCGGGTCTTTGAATCCGACAAGGGTTCGAGAGATGGGTTGCTCTGCACGCGTCGGTGGGGATGGGTTGTCGAGCGGAGAGGGATTGACTATCGAAGGAGATGAGGGTTGAGGATGGTGAGTAGTCGTCTAAATCAATTGAGTTGGTGGTGCAGTCATTTTTTTCTTCTTTGATAAAGACCTAATTCCTTACCATTTCTGTTGTTCGTGAGATTTTGAGGGAAGGACATGAAAAGGAAAAAAAGGATTGCTATGTAGTTTTAGAGAGAGAAACTTAGATGGATTTGCCTTGAGATTACTCACATTTTTCTGATTGATTGATCGGTACCAGCATAAGTATAACAGCAATCATGTTATAAAAATTTATACAGTTGGTTGACTCATAAACATATATATATAAAGAATACGTTGAATGAAGAAGAAGGGTGATGATGACTTACTAACGCAGCTGTTACAGATGAGGAGAGAGAAAAGAAACCACTGGATAACTAATCCTTAAATTAAGGAATCTTAATTGCATACTAATTCCTTAAATTAAGAAATCCTAATTGCACTAATATTGTAAATAAATATGAAATTGTATTAATTATATAAATATTTTATGAGTACACTATTATTATAATTATTTTAAAATTTTAATAAAATATGTAATTCATCCTTAAAATAACCCATCCACTAAAGCAAAGCGCAACAGCGCTAAACAGCCCAACACACCTTACAATCGAAATCAACCCAAACAAATCCACATAAAACTACAGAAGACCCACCAACACCATTAGATTCCTTCATCTAAGCTGGACATATTAACCATTAATTTGGCCCATTTTACCAACAAATGGGCCGTGGTGCTTTAATGCATTCGTC
The DNA here is from genome assembly GCA_020205615.1 of Panax quinquefolius. Classification (NCBI taxonomy): domain Eukaryota; kingdom Viridiplantae; phylum Streptophyta; class Magnoliopsida; order Apiales; family Araliaceae; genus Panax; species Panax quinquefolius. Next base: position 39,049,362 of record CM035172.1, on the reverse strand, counting down.
TGTTCGTTATGATTTTATTAATTTAGGTGTATAATTGGGTCCTTTGTTATTTCAAACCAGTGTCATCATATTACTATATACATGAAAATGCACTAACTATATTTTCATGAAAATAAAATAACATCATCACAAAATTTATTTTATTATCTTTTATTAAAATATAATTTTTAATAATAAAATTATTAGAAATTATTTCTTAAGCCAGCTATTTCTTTCATGAAAAATTTTTTTTTATTCATAATAATATTATATTTGTTTGGTATTAACGAGATAAAATAGAATATATTGTTTTTATAATCTCCATTTTTTTTAAACTTTGTGATTTTGAAAAATGATATTAGATATATGTTTTTTGAGATAAATTAAATGACTAGCACCAGACTAATAATACTAATAATTTAAGACTAAAAAGTGTAGTTTAAAATGATAAAAAATATTATATATATATATATATATATATATATATATATATATATATATAGGTAATATAGTTATACATGTTATTGTGTATGTTTTATTTATCTGACGATCATCAAAACTACGTCGCTTTTGGTAGATTTGTTTTAAAAAAAATAGTTTCTCCTCCTAAATCAAAAATCAAAACATATATGCTAAAACGATTTGGTTTTGATAAATCACATATAAATAAAATATACAAAATTATTAATACGACCATTATTCCATATATATATAGAGAGAAATTAATATTCTTTACTCAATCTGTCAAGACACCCTCCCAAATGGTTCTGATAAAGTTAACTTACATAGTAAATTGACCATCAGATCATTATAATCTTGACACATAAAAGATCACTTCCCGATTCGGTCACATGTGTGTGGAAGTGGATTAAGAAGATGAAGTTTATTTTTTGGATAAGTTAATTAATTCCAGTAATAGAGTCTTTGACACGGCGCTGGCGCTTCTATGCCAGATCAAAGATTCTACTTCGTTAATCGATTAACTTATCAAAAAATAAATTTCATACTAACTGGATCCTGTGTGTCGATACTGTATTAATTAATTAACTAAAATTTGCTACCCACCCCTCCCAAATCCTTGGCACAGAGTGCTGAATTTTTTATTTTTTTTTTTCTTTCCCAAGCAAATTACTGAATTAGTGCCCATTTTTATTTAAACACCTGATTCAGATTTCTTTGCTGCATCTCTTCTTTCCCATGCATGATGAAGATGATTTAAATAATCTAATCGAGTCAACGTTGATGACTTCTCTCTACCAGTGATCATTACGTGCCAAGTGATGGACTTTGCTGCATGTGTTTATATAGTAGTAGAACTAGTAAAAAGTAAATGATACTCCTCATTTTTTTAAATTAGAGATAATTTTTATTTTTTTTATTGTAAAATTGATAATGATGTATACCACCTTTCCCAATTCATTGATATATATATATATATCGAGAATCTAAATGGATCGAAAGAATCAGATAGAAATGATTGGAATAAAAACACGCGAGTTTTAGGGTCAATCGCGTTTTTCCTACCTGCATAGACCTCGAAACCCGCGTGTTTTAGCGTTTCATTCGCTTTCTGGTCCATTCTTCCCGTATATATATATATATATAGAGAATGATCCGTGGAAAGCGTTAGCTATTAGCACTATTTGAATTAACGCTAATTTAGTCGTCCAATATTAGACGTTTTGACTGGCCGCTACTCCCTCTAGCGGCCAACACAGAGGATTTTTTAATTTGGCCCATGGCCCAGCCACTAGAGGGAGTAGCGGCCAACAAAAAAAATTGGTCAATTATTGATTATCCTAATTATTCTCATACATACTACTTATTAATTAATAAAATAAAATAATAAAAAAATATAAGTATAATTATAAGGATAATCAGTTATTATCCTTATACTCTAATATTGAACGACTAGATTAATAAGTTAATTAAATAGTGTTAATAATAACGCTTTTCTTGATTATTCTCCATATATATATATATATATATATATAATACTCTTCTTGTGTTACTTTCAATTTCTGACTGCTAACCATCTTCTGTTACTGTTGACATATTATCATAAATGTTTGATTTATAAAAATAGAGTCTTTATCAGCTTTTCAACATCAAAAGTACCTGGATTTAAATTTGTTTGAAACAATGCTTCAAATCCTTCTGTCCATTCACGGATCTTTGAAAATTCAAAAGCTTTTTTAATAAATAGGCATTGGTTTAAAATATATTGATAACTTTTTAAGTTTAAATATACTCAGTTTTAGATCATTTATAAATTATAAATTCTTCAATAAATTTTGGTTGCAACAAAATATTCATTTGTTAAAAGTTATTTATTTATTTATTATTATTACTAATGCTTAAACATTCAAAGGGATGGGAGCAACATGAATATAGTTATCCTTATAAGGCCTACACATGCATGCATATAACCTAGTTGAATATGGTGTGTGATTTACTAATATTTCTTGTATATTCAGGAAAACTGATGTCTAAATGTTAAAATGATATTTTCACATGAGTCAGTAAAACTCGCTCACTATTTCATGTAGAAATATCAGTTCCCATATTTAATTAGAAAATTCTTTCAGTCTTATTTTTTTTAGACTTTGTTCCTAATTCTTTCTCTCTCTACTCCACCAATATTTTTTTGAAAGGTCTCAACAATGAATTACTAATTGTAAAATTCTCCATACCCAAATTTTCTTTTTCTCTCCTCAACCACAAACCATAGCATTAACTATGGCATGAAGAAGTTTTAATATCTTGTAAAATCACACCAAATCTAGGTAGTAATTTAATGAAATTGACCTAAAATCCCATCCATCTTTTGGAAAGGATTTAAGTAATAAAAAAAGAAAAAGCCATTTTCTTGAGCCCATTAACTAGCATCATATTATACGAGCTACCAGTCCAACAAGTCAAAAAAGGAGGTGGGTTAGGTGACTAACTCCATTATTTTAAACTACTTCCACAGTTATTATTATTATTATTATTACTCAATTGAAAACTTTATTAAAAAAAAGAATGTTCATGACCTTAAGAATACATCATTAAATTAAATGTCCCCATCAGTTTAGGCACGGGACCTAAATCTGAAAGTCAATTTATATGTTTATTTCAGACCGCTATTAATTTTCAAATTCGATTATAGATAAAGCCGAGGCCGGCCAAAAATATAGACTACACGAGGCTTATGGATACGCTTTTGATCATCACAAATTTAGATGATTTGATATTGTCAGAGTAAAAATAATTTTATTAGAGCGATAATTGTCATATAAATGTTAATTTTTGATAAAATAGTTATGCAAATATCGTTAAATATATATTTGATTTGATAATATTTATAATTTAAAATTATATCCATGTTGTGGACATGGAAAATGTGTTAAATCTCCTTTCTCAAAAAATTCCTTTGTTGTAATGGAGAAGAAAAACTTAAAACAGAGGAACGGAGAGATTGAGTATTTGTAGTGACCAGGGTAGTACAAGATATGAATTTTGAAAATTTTAATACTATTTTTATTTTAAAATTAAATATATATTTTGACTTTTTGAAGTTAATTCGCAAAATCTTAAAACTCAAATTGATATAAGTTCGTTCAAGTTTTGAAAACAATAAAGATAATAATTTGTAGTGTTTTATAGTTAGCTTATAATTGTTATATTTGTTGTATTAAAACTAAATAACTTCATATCAATTTTGAAATTTAGGATTTTATAAATTGACTTTAAAAAGTGAAAATGTATCTCTAATTTTGAAACGGATATAGTATTTTTTAATCTAAACTTTAAAATTTTTTATTAAACACCTTGAAATTTACTCTCTTTATTTTTTACTCCTAAATATCAAATACCTATTCCAAAGTAAAAGTCCAAGTGTCTTCAGCTTTTTGCGCCACTAAAATTGATAAATTTTTAGGCCCCTAATAAAGTATTTTTGTTATGTTTATATATACCGAAATAAAAGAGTTAAATCCCACGCCGTTTTAAATTTAAAAAGCAAAAAAATTTATCCAACGAAATAAGTACCAAATCTCAATGGAAGATTTGGTGATAATGTGATATCTAAATGATGCTTTAAAAATATTGAAATAATTATATTTGGTATTCTTTTGTATTTATGCTCTTTTGTTCAGGAAAAATTCTTAATTTTTTGTATGCCTATTTTAATAGCAATTAGCAAATGACCCATTTTTTTATTGTCGCTTTAAACCCTTAAAAACTCAGGGCCGGCCCTGCTAAAAATTTAGTGGGATCAATTGTCCCCCTACCCCTAAGCTAATCCTCCCCTAAGGATAAAGGGGAGGAGAGAGGAGGCGGTGAGAGAATGGGTAGATGAGAGGTGTAGGATTTAATATATTTAGTTGTTGTGTTGTACTTTTTTTATAATTATTTTATGAATGCATTAATCTTATAATTACTTTAATTGTTGTATAATAGTGTAAATAACCCAAAATTTTACGGCTTATTTCACGTTTTTCAGTTAATTAAAAAATGGCCCACATATATTTAGTGGATATAACGCATAGCCCCACAAATCAATGAGATTATAAGATGGAGTTTAATTGGATCTCTCTATATCTTTCTATTCTTTGGGTAAAACCAAATGGGTTGGGAGGTAGTTCTCAAACTTGGGTAAAATACATTAATTGACTTTATAATTATAAACATGTGAAAGAATTTTCATAGCTTATGTCAAGTCCGAAACTCAAATATTCTTTATGTGACGTGGAAGGAGTAAAGTTTCTATTAATCTTGTCATAATACAACATCTCTCTTTATATAATTTTAAAATATTTAAAGACTGTTATTTGGCAATAAATATTATTTTTCTTCTTATTAACCTAAAAGTAATGTAGTTGTATATATACTCAATTACGGTGGCGGAATCAGAATATTTTTAGAGGAGGTTAAAATATATTAATAAAAAAAATATTTATTGACGCTTATAGTGCTTTTTTCAAATTTATTTTGCCCAATTATAGTATTTCACAACATCATATTTCAAACCATTGTAAACCCTATGAGTTGTGAGTCTAATAACTTTAAATATATATATATATATATATATATATATATATATATATTTTCCCGAATTATGAGATTATTAATCGACTTTGAATTTTTTAGTCAACTGATTAAATACTTTTATAGATAAATTATAAATTATAATATTATATATTCAAAACCTTATATTGTGGTTTTAATATCTTCTTCTTTGGAGACAACCGAGAGTAGTACCAAAAAAAAAAAAACAAATTAATTTATTCTCATTTACAAAAAATTGATACAAATGTATGATTAAGTCCAAAGACAAATGAGTGTAATATTAATTAATTATTTATCAAATTTATTAACATTATTTTATCTTATAGTAATATTGTTAATTTATTATAGAGTGAAAAGACATGAAGAAACAAATAAATTAATACCATCTCATAATAAATATCAAATTTAACTAATATTAACATGCTTGATTTGAGGTTGGGGGTCATATTTATGACCCCCTCCTCCCCTAGTTCCGCCCGCTATGCTCGCTTAATGTTTAGTTATTAGTCGATGTGGAGTTTAGCTTCCAAAAATATTTATTAACATTTTTCAAGGGTATTTGGGAGTAAATTTCTCATTCATTATGTGAGACCCCTGTGATTTTATCAATAAAGATTTAAATTTTGTCAAAATAATTTTTTATATTATGGTGTGAATTTGAGATAATATTATAGTTGTGGGTAATATTTATAAATTTTAAAAAGTATGCAAGTGGTTATATTATATTCGATTGGCCTGGGGAATATTCGGTTTAGCGAGGAATATTCAATACAACTACTCAATCATTGGTGGACCCCACAATGTAATTATTGTCTGGATTGAGAAAACGACAAAAATATTTTATTGAAATAATAAGCGGAAGTTTTACCGTGGTTATGTTGAACTACTTCCCAGAAGAAAGTACAATGTACGTGTGGGTCGCATAAAGAAGACACCGGATTGATTATCGATCTTTATGTGTGAAGTCACCATTTTGATTCCATTATTGTGGATTAATAATATGAATTATTATAATGATAATGGACGTTTTGTTTTATTCAGTATTATTAACGTAATAAAAATGCGAAACATCTTTTATATAAAATAGAATACTTTATTAAAGTTATTCTATAAATAGAATATATTATATTTTATTATGCGTAGTGTTGTAAGCATAGTGTTTTGCACGTATGTTTTCAGCAGATTTGCATAGTAAAATGTTTTATATAAATAGAATATATTATATTTTATTTAAAAGATTTTTCTTTAAATATGGACCGAGTTAAAAGTAAATCAATCTGGACTGTTCATGGATTAATTCTTACTATGCATTCCATTTTCCTATAAATAAAGCTCATTCCTTCATTATTTTCTTTACTTAATTCATTGAAACTCAGAGAGAAATTATAGAGAAGGTATAGAGAAAATTATGTAAAGAAGAAGAGTATTACGCTACTTGTATTTCTATATTCAGTTCTTTTACTAGTAGTGGGTGTTATTCTTTTCTTCTTGAAGAGAACTTCCATTATTCCATTCATTATTATTCTATTTGAATAACTTGTAAAAGTGGCATACCCTATACATAACCTCGTACGCCAGATACCCTATACTTGGTGAAATCCTTATGTTATTCCGCTGCTTATTATTCTGCTGGAATAACCAGTATACGCTGATTTACCTATACTTGGTGACATTCTTCTATTATTCTTTGGAACATCCTCGTCTGTGTGTTTTACACCCAATTCCACCGGACTGCTTTTTTATTATTCTTGCTGGAACATCCCGTCATGTGTTTTACACCGGACCTCGGTTTCGCTTTTTTATCATTCTCATGGAATATCCTATCATCTGTGTTTTACACCCGGATCCGGTTCCATCTTTATTATTCTGTTGGAACATCCTGCTTGCAGTGAATTTCACCTTTGGTTCCGTTATTATTATTCTCCGCTGGAATAACTCTGCATGCTGCGCAAGCACTGCATGCACGGTGATTTCTTTTGTTATTCCATTCTTTATTATACCCAATTGGTTAAAACTTTGACTTCTATACTCCATGAAATTAGTAGAATATCCTCGATATTTGCGCTTTCATCCAATATCTTTTCATGGAAATATTCTTCCGATCATTCTTGAATTTTACTCTACGAACAAAGATTGTTGACAATTTGGGCGTTAATAATTCATGGATTAAATAATTCTTGAACTTGTTTTATTGAATTACTATGTCATTGTAAGACAAATGAGTGTAATATTAATTAATTATTTATCAAATTTATTAACATTATTTTATCTTATAGTAATATTGTTAATTTATTATAGGTGAAAAGACATGAAGAAACAAATAAATTAATACCATCTCATAATAAATATCAAATTTAACTAATATTAACATGCTTCAGATTTGAGGGTTGAAGGTCATATGACCCCTACGAATTTCCTCCTCCCCTAGTTCCGCCATTGTGCTCGTTAATGTTTAGTTATTAGTCGATGTGGAGTTTAGCTTCCCAAAAATATTTATTAACATTTTTCAAGGGTATTTGGGAGTAAATTTCTCATTCATTACCTCGTCCCCCATATATTTGAACTTTCAAATACTTGATTTTAACATTATTTTATCTTATAGTAATATTGTTAATTTATTATAGGTGAAAAGACGTGAAAAAACAAATAAATTAATATCATTTTATAACAAATATCAAATTTAACTAATATTAACACGCTTCAGATTCCAGGGTTGAAAAATATTGCATGACCCCTCGACTCTCGAGTTCCGACCATGCTCAGTTAATGTTTAGTTATTAGTCAATGCGGACTTTAGCTTTCCAAAAATATTTATTAACATTTTTCAAGGGTAATATTTGGGAGTAAATTTCTCATTGATTACCCCGTCCTCCATATATTTGAGCTTTCAAATACTTGATTTTAATCTATTTATAGAATAAAACACATTAATACGAGGATTAATCTAAACTCAAATTATAAGAGTTTCTTATGATTATAATTTCTTCAATTATTTTTACTAAAAAAAATAATATAAATTTTGATTACAAAAATAGTCAATTTAATTAAAAAAGTCAAATTAAACTAGTGTTTACGAAATGGAGAGATATTATTTCTCATCGTTATATTATGGTATTGATTATTTGTTCACAATAATGATCAAAAATTACAAAATTGTACGACATCCTCCTACAGAAAATTAATGATCGAAATGATATGAAATTCATTTCATAGTTAAAAAGCAAATTATGCAATTAGTGCTATCTAAACTAATATAAATCCCATTATTAAATGTCATTATTAAAATAATCCTTCCTATTATGAACCGAATCAATTTCAGACTCAAATAATATAATAATAAAACAAACTGGGAAAAAAAAATAAGGAAAGATGAGTTGATGAAATAGATAATAAGATAAGATGAAGACGGGAGGCATCATGAATATATCTGTGTTACTTATAATAATGTACTATTGAGTTGATGTCTCAAACTTGTCGCTATCTTATCGGGATAAATAACGTTTGATTATCAGATTAAAGTTCGGTTTTTTATTGTGGTTATTGAATTTTTTGTTATAATCGAAGAATCGTACTTTCAAAAACTTACAAAATAAATATTCTTGTTTGATTTTTCATCCAATAAACAGACGGAATCTTGTCGCTGAGTAAGTTTCATTTTTTTTTGCTGACGTGGCCCGTTATTTTTGCTGATGTGGAGGTTAAAAATTCTCGAACTCTAAACCTCTTCAAATTAAAAACCTTATATTCCAACAAAAATCATTGTGCCAACTTTCTACAATAATTAAATTTATGTAATACTAATATTTAAACTACGTAGCATCATTTCTAGGAATTGTAATAATAATAATAATTGTAATAACTGTAATAATAATTATTATTGTTGTAATAATACAGTGACCAAAAAAGGATAATACACTGTAGTATTTCAATAATAATAATAATAATAAGGCTTAAATATGATTTACTATACTAAACTACACAATTTTTTGTAATTAAAAAAACGCAATTTTTGTAATAATAAAAAAAAAAACACAGTTTTTTTTTAATAAACAAAAACAAAAACAACGCAAAAAAAAAACAACTAACAACGCAAAAAAAATAAAAATAAAAAACAACGCACACAAAAAAAACGCAGTTTAAAAAAAACAAAAAGCAACAACGCAAAAACATAAAAAAAACGCAGCTTTTATGTAATTTGCAGTTTTTATTTGGTTTTATTTTTGTTTATAATAAAATAAAATGCAGTTTTGTAATTTGCAGTTTTTTTTGTGTTTTGTTTTTTTTATGTAGTTTTTTTTTATAAAAAACGCAGTTTTTTTAATAAAAATTAAAAAACTGCATTTTATTATTACAAAAAAAAAACTGCAGTTTTTTATGCAGTTTTTTGTTTTTTTTAATAAAAATAAAAAAAACTGCAGTTTTTTTATGTAGTTTTTGGTTTTTTTTTTTTGCACTTTTTTTAAACTACGTTTTTTTTTTGTTTTGTTTTGTGTGCTTTGATTTTTTTTTTTTTTGTTTTTTGCGTTGTTTGTTGCTTTTTATGTTTGGTTTTTTTTTTCATTGTTTTTTGTTTTTTAAACTGCGGTTTTTTTTTGCTTTTTTGCCTAAAAAATGTAGAAACATCAACATTAATTTATGGATCCAAAGTTTGTAAGTTTTAATTATTTTAATCCAAAAATATTTTATTATTAGATAAAAATATTTTATATCATTTGGAATCAAGGGTCATTTTTTATTACAAAAAGGAGTTTAATTTATGTTAATATTAATATAAAATAACACGTGTACTAAAATTTTATATTTTTAAATAATAATAATAATAATTTCTTTTTATTTTATTTTAATAGAGAATAAAATAAAATAAAACTTCTTCAGAATCGATAAAATATTTTTATATCCAAAACTAAAAGTGCAGATAGAAAATTATTATTGTGAAATTATTATTATTATTTTGTAATTATTATTATTTTTATTAAATAAAATTATTATTATTGTTATTATTATTATTTTGAAATTATTATTATTCTTAATATTATTATTATTATTTTTTTATTCTTAATAATATTATTTTATTTTTATTATTTTAATATTATTATTATTCTTAATGACTTGGCCTATACTCCGTTTTTTTATTATTATTAAGAAACGTTTGGTAATGCTTATGTGGAGTCAACTTGCGAGAAAAAATAGAGTCAACTTACTTGCGAAAGATTCCGTCTGCTTTTTGGACGAAAAAATCGAAACGGAATGACTATTTTGTAAGTTTTGAAAGTATAAGGTTATTCGATTGTAACAAAAAAAGTTTTAAGAACTAATAAATGAAAATCTGGACCTAACATCAAGTTGACCAAAAACGTTATTTATCCCTATCTTATCTATAGACTATACTCTATATTTTAGAGTTTTATATAAAATTAAAAATAATTATATAATAATAAATATAATATTAATTATCTATAATACTTTAAATTTTCATATTAATCATACTTATCTTATTTTTTTCTCTTATCTCGTAATATTTTTCTCTGACGGATAATTTTAAAAAATTGTAATTAATCCTTTAAATTATATAAAAACGACAAATAATTTGAGAAAAAAATAAAATCATCTAAAACGCCATATAATATTATGGGACTGAGAAAGTAGTTCTTGATAATTTCATACTTAATCTCTCTCACGTAGAGATGAAAGCCATATTAGTGTGATCATGTAAAATATTAATTTTTTTATATGTAAATATCAGCCCCTATCTATAAATTAAAAGTTTTGGTATAATTTACTACATTGTATTAGAGTAATATTTATTTATATTTTGGAGATGGGGACAAAGTTGTAGTAGCCATACAAGCTCATTGAAGTTACTTAAGAGTATATTTATGTATAATGTGTGACGCCCCCAAAATAGGTATACACAACACCCATTCTGAGTCGCCAAATACATGGTACAGAAACAACTACAACTTTATTATTACAACAGTAAAACTGTGAGTTTGAATACAAATATTATCTTCTAGACAATATCTATACTCAAATAAATCCTCATCACATTATTGATTCATTATTTTACAAAAATGGTGAGGACTACTAAACAACTCTCTCTGTAATCTTCATTCCATACCCACTAAGTACTCGCTACATTCTCGCCTCCCAGAGAAGAAAAATGGAACAACAAGGAAAAGGGTGAGCTCAACTAAATAGCCCAATAAAGAATATTATGACTAAGATAATATACAACAAATTATCGTTAGTCTTCAACAGGAAAAATGCGATAGAATCTCATAATGACAACAAGTTTCGGATCAATATTCGCAATGGAAATAATAATTCATAGAAGAGTTACGTAGAGAATGAAATCTACTATAATCTATGAATTTAATACCATCATCAATATTTTATCCTCAGAACATCAATCAATATACATCCTGAATCAAATATTCATCTTTGCACTACACAGCCAAAGATATTCATCACTAGTCATGTTCATTTAAACACTGCTCATCTTTGCACTACAAGTGCCAAAGATATTAATCAATCATCCATGTTCATCTCAACACTGCTCATCTTTTACTACGTGCCAAAGATATTCTTCAAATCATTCATCTTTACTACGGGCCAAAGATATTCAATAATATCATCATTTAAGACCGAGGATGATGAAAATATTTTTAAAGAAACGAATCCAATTAAACAAAATGACAAGGATTAAGGATTAAGGATTAGTACTTGGTTTTATCCACGCCCAAAAAACCTCAAAATAATCATAGTGGTGTAAAATTCAAGAATGATCAAAACATGGATACAATCGAGTTAGTATCCGTAATAGATGTTTTAGACGAAAAGAAGAAATTTTATTTTTAATTGAATAATGCCAGAGTATCGTGAATAGTCTTCAGATATCGTGAATAAAGGTCGTATACGTGAATAGTAACTCCAGACACCAAAAGATAGAAATTCCACAAAAACATCTTCACGCTTCATGAATAGTACTCGTGAATAAGAACTCGTGAATAAGAACTCATGAATAAGAACCTCGTGAATAGTAACTCATGAATAAGAACCCATGAATAAGTAACCCATGAATAGTAACCTTAGCATGAAAAAGTTCCAAATTTGATAAAAACTTCATCAACATTTCAAAGATAATGATATTGAAGAAATAATATCATTACAAAAAAATAATATCCTTACCTCGAAAGATCGATTTCTAGCTAGAATAATGGGTATAGTCTTTCAAGGAACTTGCAATCGCCTAGCAATACTCAAAGTATACTCAAAATACTCACAAGAATACGCTCAAAATATCGAGAGAGAAATAGAGAAAACTTCAGCTTCGTGTGATTTTCAATTCTAACCCAAGCACCCTATTTATAGGAAAATCTTTAGAACACTCAAAGCGAAAAATTTAATATAATATTAATATAATTATACAAATTTTCCTTAGCCCACCTTTTGGTCAAAACACCAGCCACACATGTTAATGATGTCCAAAAAATACAAAAACGTTTTTCTTAACAAAAATAATTTAAACTCCCAAAAATCAATTATTTTGAGCTTGAACTTCAATAATTCATAATAAATAGTCCTTTCATCAGAAAATTCGAATCTCGCGAGTTTTTATAGGAAATTCAATTCTCTACAACTTTGCAGAAGAAAGTTTTCCAAATTCCAAACAAAAATTGACCGAAATCCACAAACAAAGCGATTTTACGTGCTATAATCAAATTTCGGTCCAATAATTGTGTCCACCAACACACAAAACATGTGTTAAACATTTAATGCCACAAAATACTCTTCCTCCTCATATACTCATATATCCCACATTCATTGTAAAAATATCACCGTTAATATATTATTAAAATAATATATTTAAATGAATTATTTTATCAGAAAAAGATAAAATATTAATTTTCAACAATTGTCATTTTAAAAATTTTCTCCATCTATATCCACATAAAATCAATATTTTCCTCATCATATAAATCAATAATTAATTATTCACAAATAATATTACAGAATCACAATATTGACAACCAGTGCGCTTCTGGAGAGAGGGGCTTTCCAATAAGAATTTCTTCTTCTTGGCGCGCAATTAGATGACCAAACCACCTTGAGTATAGAACTTTCTAGACATTGCCAATAATGTTATCTAATAATATTATTCAGATAATATGAATTATTGCTTCGATAATGAAAGATACTGTGTAATGACAATTATTGAAACAACAGCAATATAAAATATCAACACAACAATTATTAACTCAATAAAATACTTGAATAAAGAATTACCGTAACCATTATTGAGTAAAGCCTTCACGTACGTAAGAATCAATAATTGGTGCAATACTGCATGTAGCCTTGTTCAACAACGCGTATTAGTGTGTTTTAACCACCGGTATTCCAACAAAGATAAACAATCACTACGCCAGTTATTTAAAAACAACTTATATTGGTCGTTTTCTTCATCCAATCGCTTTTTTCAGTTATGGGGCCCACACATGGTCGCTGCCATTAGTGTATACGAATATTCTCCAAACAGTTGAATATTCCACGACCAAAAACGAATATTCCCACAACAACAATGAATATTTTATAACCACTTGCTTATTTTGAAATATTTGCGTGTTTAACCCTTAACTATCCACATTAATCAAATCAACCCTTACTATTTCAAAATAAAGGAAATTCCTTTTTATTTAAAAATTTCTGGTCTTACAACCTCCCTCCTTATGAAATTTAGTCCTCGAAATTGACGTGACGTACAGTGTTTTGAAAAGGTGAGGATACCTCGCTTTCATTTCCGTTTCCAATTCCTGTGTCATTTCCTCTATAAGCTTTGATTCCTCCACAAAACTTTAACTTGTGGTATGACCTTTCATAAGTAGGGACATGCTCCTTCCTATCCAAGATCTTGACAGTACCTCCTCATCGTTAAGTCTTCTGCTATCTCGTCCAGATTCTAACTCAATAACGTGGTTCGGGTCTTTCACATATTTACGAAATGCGATATGTGAAACACATTATGAACACGAGACATACTCGAGGTAACGCAAGTCTATATAGCTATATTTCCTACTCGGTCAAGAATTTGAAATGGACCGATAAATCGTGGATTGAGCTTTCCTCTCTTCCCAAATCTTGTAACTCCCTTCCATGGAGCAACTCGCAACAATACATGATCCCTTACACTAAATTCCACGTCCTTTCGATGAAGATTCGCATAACTCTTTTGTCGATCTCGTGTTGCTTGTATACGTTGTCGAATCATTAGTCATACGTCATTAACTCGGGTCCCAACAATGTTGCTTCACCCACCTCATCCCAACATATTGGAGAACGACATTTTTTGTCCATATAATGCTTCAAATGGAACCATGCCTATATTTGTTTAATAACTATTGTTGTATGAGAATTCCACCAATGGCAAGTACTTATCCCAACTTCCTTTGAAATCTAGGACACGAGTTTTAATATATCTTCAAGAGTTTGAGTAGTCCTTTCGATTGCCCATCCGGTTTGAGGATGGTATGCCAAATCAATCGTAAATTCGTGCCCATAGCTTTTCTACAAACTAACCCAAAATCATGAAGTGAATCTTGGGTCACGATCTAAAACTATGGATACTTGGCATGCCATGCAATCTCACAATCTCATTTACGTCATACGAGAAAAGACGTTCAAGGAATAAGTCTCTCGATCGGTAAGAAATGAAGCAGACTTGGTTAATCTATCAACAATAACCCAAATAGCATTGATGCCTTGAGAAACCGCGGGAAGATTAGTAATGAAATTGAGGGTAATGTGTTCCCACTTCCATTCCTAATCTCAAGTGGTTGCAACGGACCCTTAGGTACAAGATGCTCCGCCTTTACACGTTAGCAAGTTAAACACATCGAGATAAACTTTGCAATCTCTCTCCTCATATTGCTCCACCAAAATGTATGTTTGAAGATCATAATACATTTTGGTACTCCCCACGATGGATTGCAAATGGTGTATTGTGTGCCTCCATCATAATCTTGTTCTTCAAATCGTAGTCGTTAGGAACACAAAGTCAGAGTGGACTCAAGTATTCCTTCTTCATCAATTCTCGCCCTAATAGCTCCTTTTGTACTTTCTTACGCATCATTTCACGATTCCCATGGGCTCGAGCAACCTTAACTTTTTCTATTAAAGTTGGCTCTATCGTATACTTGACATCATCGCACTTCGTTCTCGCAGATATGATCTTCTACTCAACGCTCGGCTACCACGCTCGCTTTTCCAAGATGGTATGGTTAGAATATGTGCCGAAATGAGTCGCCTCTTGAGCTCTTGGAAAATCTTCTCGCATTCCTCGCTCCATACAATTTTGTATCTTTTCGAGTCAACTAAGTTAATCGGAATAGCGATTCGAGAATATCCTTCAACGAATCTCATAATAACCAACTAAGCCTGTCAAAAGCTACGTATTTCGATTCTTGACTTAGGTTGCTCTCAATCGTGACTCATATCCCAATCTTGGATAAAGACGTCACAATGACACCTATCGATTTACTATCGCATCGAATATGGCGTCCCTACAGAGAGTCTCGCTTAGGTGAATTCCAAAAGGAAGTCACAAGATAAAGGCTCAGTACCAAATTTATAGTTGAATTTTAACTCCTCAAGTTCAATAGAGCCATTCGATATGAGATTTTAGAAATGAGTTTTGTCTGGGTTCAAAGTCGATACAAAATTTAATATCGAGCTTTGGGAGTAAGCCAAGAAATTCTTCAGAAAATACGTCAGGAAAAATCAATAACAACAGGAATATTATTCAAATCTGACGTGTCTTTATTCAAATCCATAACATGGACTAAGAAAATTTGACATCCGTAATAAACGAATGACTTCATGGCTTGATATGAAAATGTTTGACTACAATGGTTTGATTGCTTGAATTCAAATAACAGGTTGCTTAGGAATATGAAAACTAACAACCTTAAGAAAATAATCAATTTCGGCATGATGAGTAGTTAACCTTAAAATCACATCAAAAACAAATATCTCTATAGAAATAAGGTTAACAGGTAATGTGATAGTGCTAACTGAATCAAGCAAGATTTATAAACAGTTGGATGTGATGAAAGTATCTCCTAACGGAGTTTCCACGAGATAAATCAAAGTCTAATTTCTCCTGAGTCAAGTTTAAACGTTGAGCGCAAGTAAGAGAGATAAAAAGAATGGGTGAACCGATATCTAGTAAGGTATATACTTCAGAGAATTTATAATTGACTAACCCGATAACCGTTCGGGTTCCTTGCATTTTGACCATCACGACAAACGCTTCTTCCGAAAATCGTTGACTTTGACTTTTCTCGGGATGATCTTTTTGAGTCACCGCCCCAACGAACTAGGTTTCGCCATCCGCATAATCTCGAAGCGATATGTCCTTCCTTTCCACAACTATAGCATACCTTAAAGCTGTTGTAGGCGGGTTTGGGTGATATGTCCCTCTTTCGCATTTGTAACATACGACCGGTGGTCGTTTCTCCTCCTTAAAACTAGTTGCTATAAGCGCCGACGTCTTCACATAGGTCGTTGTTGAATCTCCTCTTTTTAAAATCTCCTCCCGACTCGCTTCTTCTATTTTCATGGCCACGATTACCACGGAGTGGTTACCGCTTTTATCTGTATTCTTCTTTCTCCGCCGGTTATCGTTATTCTCGATGATCGCTTTATCTTGATATGATCCTCAGTTATGGTCCCTCGGTTGAACGTACTTTCGTTATCTCGCCTAACAATCGAGCCCGCTTGACAACATCCGAATAGAGAAAAATTTATGAGAAATGAGATAATTGACGTATGTCGGGTTTCAAACCTCTCGAAACATCCACGTCATACGCTCCTCATTCTCCACCAAAATCGAGGTCTGAAACTCGGATAACTCATGAACTTCACCTCGTCTTTGGGACACCGTCATGTTATTCTGCTTCTAGTCTAATAAACTCCACTTCCTTCATATAATTTAATACTTTTGTGAAAGTACTTGTCATTGAACTGCTTCTCAAACGCGTCTCCCATGACATCTCCGAGTGCATTTGGATGGATACGCTTCACGATTCCCACCAAAGAATCACTTCGCCACTTTAACATAAAGGTGGCGAATGGAACTTCTGTTCTCATCCCAAGACATCGAATATCTTGGTAATTTGTTTGACCCACGCTCTCCGCCTTTAATCGGATCCGGCTTTCCCCGAGTTACGTGGTCCCAACTCTTTGAATCGCTTGGCCGTGACCACTCGTGAATTAAGTATCATTTCCTCCTTCGTATTTTGAACACGAGTCTCCTCGTCTCGATTTTTGCATGATCTGCAAAAAGCTTCTAAACATCCCTCGCTCATCATCTGCTCAAATTGGTGTTGTTCACAGGAGGAACATTGCCACTGTTGCGTTTCTCCCTCGTTGGTGAGTACGAGCCACGGTCTCATTTCACTCCATAAATATTCTCGAATTGACATTCTCAAATCTTGCCATAAAATAAGGGTAAATTAAGGAAATCAATATCTCACATAATATCCTATATACCACTAACTAACAAATAAGCTTAGTAGGACACACTAGCGAAGGATTTACTCGTCTCTCCTCCTAGTTCTATTCCCGATCTCCGCCAGATCATATCCCTAAGCTCGATACAACTGTGGCGCCCCAAAATAGGTATACACAACACCCATTCTGAGTCGCCAACTGGTGCAGAAACAACTAAACTTTATTATTACAACAAGAAAAAGCTGTGAGTTTGAATACAAATATTATCTTCAGACAATATCATACTCAAATAAATCCTCATCACATTATTGATTCATTATTTTACAAAATGGTGAGGACTACTAAACAACTCTCTCTAGAATCTTCATTCCATACCCGACTAATATCCCTACATTCTCGCCTCCGAGAAGAAAAATGGAACAACAAGGAAAAGGGTGAGCTCAACTAGCCCGGTAAAGAATATATGACTAAAGATAATATACAACAAATTATCGTTAGTCTTCATGAGGAAAAATCGATAGAATACAATAGTATAACAAGTTTCAGATCAATATTCGTGCAATGAAATAATAATTCATGTAAGAGTTACGTGAGAGAATGAAATCTACTATAATCTATGAATTTAACAGACCATCATCAATATTTTATCCTGTAACATCAATCAATATACATCTGGAATCAAATATTCATCTTTTGCAGCTAGCGTGCAAAAGATATTCATCATTGGTCAAATTTAAACACATCATCTTCAGCACTATGTGACGCAATGTGACCCAAAATAGGTCCATTCCATCCAACCCATTCTCGAGTCGCCAAATACATGGTACGTAAACAACTACAACTTTATTATCACAACAATAAAATCTGTGAGTTTAAATACAAATATTATCTTCTAGACAATATTTATACTCAAATAAATCCTCATCACATTTATCGATACATTATTTTACAATAATGGTGAGGACTACTAAACAACTCTCTCTAGAACCTTCATTCCATACCCCGACTAGTACTTTCGCTACATTCTCGCCTCCCGAGAAGAAAAATGGAACAACAAGGAAAAGGGTGAGCTCAACTAGCCCAAGAAAGAATGTTATGACTAAGATAATATACAACAAATTATCGTTAGTCTCCAACAGGAAAAAATCGATAGAATACAATAGATAACAAGTTTCGTATCAATATTCATAATGGAAATAATAATTCATGTAAGAGTTACGTAGAGAATGAAATCTACTATAATCTATGAATTTAATAAATTCATCATCAATATTTTATCCTCGTAACATCAATCAATATTCATCTCAAATCAAATATTCATCTTTGCACTACAGCCAAAGATATTCATCAATCCACCATGTTCATCTCAACACTGCTCATCTTTGCACTAAAGGCCAAAGATATTCATCATCACCATCATGTTCATCTCAACACTGCTCATCTTTGCACTAAAGGCCAAAGATATTCATCATTGGCCATGTTCATTTAAACACCGCTCATCTTTGCACTACAGCCAAAGATATTCTTCACTAATGCATCATTCATCTTTGCATCTTCAGACTACAGCCAAAGATATTCTTCAGTTCATTCATCTTTGCACTACAAAAGATATTCAATAATATCATCATTTAAGACCGAGGATGATGAAAAATATTTTTAAAGAAACGAATCCAAAGGAAACAAAATGAAAAGGATTAAGGATTAAGGATTCGTACTTGATTTTATCCACGTCCAAAAATACCTCAAAAATAATCATAGTGGTGTAAAATTCAAGAATGATCAAAACATGGATACAATCAAAGCTAGTATCCGTATAGATATTTTAGACGAAAAGAAAAATTTTCATTTTTTCATGAATAGTGCCGTATTCGTGAATAAGGTCAGATATACGTGAATAAAGGCCGATACGTGAATAAGAATCTCACACCAAAAGATAGAAATTCCACAAAAAACATCTTCACGCTTTCATGAATAGTACTCGTGAATAAGAATCGTGAATAAGAACTCATGAATAGTAACTCGTGAATAAGAACTCATGAATAGTAACCCCGATATGAAAAAGTTCCAAATTTGATAAAAAGTTCCAACCAATATTTCAAAGATAATGATATCAAGAAATAATATCATCATTTAAAAAAATAACATCCCTTACCTCAAAGAATCAAGATTTCTAAGGAAAGGCTCAAGTGATGTCAATGAAACTTGTACTCGAATAAAGAACTCAAAGTATCTAAATACTCACAAAATACGCCAATAATATAGAGAGAAAGAGAGAAAACTTTGTTTCTCGTGTGATTTTCAATTCTAACTTAGCCCTCTATTTATAGAAAATGTTAGCCCGCCAAGCAGATTTTCGACTCGCCACCGATGGCTTTACTCGCTACTATTGCCACCCACCACATTTGAAATAAAATTCAGCACATTTTTTCACCAACCACAAGTGGGGCCCACTCAATTCTAGAATTTTCCACCAAAATCAATTATAAACCCAATTTCCGAATCCGACACCTCTTAAAATTCACAACAAATCATTCGTGCATTTTTAATCTCGCTCAAAATTTGTGGACATATACTCAACTTATGTATGTATAACATACCCAAAAATTACTACAATCCAACTATTTGATTAAAAATTATAACCCCAATAATATATCTCAAAACCCCGATTTGATTTTTAATACCTCCAATCCGATAAAATACCGATAAAACACCTCAACATTAATTCCTTCATTAATAACCACATAAATAAATCCATCATTTATATTCATATAAAATAAATATTTCCTTATCATATGAATCAATAATTAATTATTCACAAATAATATTACGTAATCACATTTATGACAACCAAATCCTTCTCCTGTGAAAGAGGGGCTTTCCAATAAGGATCTCTCCTCATCGGGCGCCGCAATTAGTGACCAAACCTCTCCTTAGATGTAACTTTCTAGACATTGCCAATAATGTTATCTAATAATATTATTCAAATAATATGAATTATTGATCCGATAATGGGAAATATCGCAGTAAGACAATTATCAAACAAAGAATAATATAAAATACCAACGCAAAGAATTATCAATCAATAAAATAAAATATCGAATAAGAATTACCGTAATAATTATCGAGTAGTGCCTTCTTACGCGTAAGGATCAATAATTCAACAATACTGCAATACCGCAAAGCATCAGGCAACCACGCCAGACATCAGATTTTAACCACCGGGTATTCCAACAACCTTAATCTGAATAACTACGCCTTAATTCATTTTTAACCAATTTATAACCACCCAAACTTTGTCATTTTTCTCATCCAATCGCTTCCATGGGGCCCACATACGGTCACTACTGCCGCATTTAATATTCCCCCCACAAACGAATATTCCCATTAAACGATGTTCCGAAAGATTTAATATTCCACGACCAAACGAATATTCCCCGACAAAAATGAATATTTTATAACCACTTGCTTATTTTGAAATATTTATGATTTAACCCTTAACTATCCACATTAATCAAATCAACCCTTACTATTTCAAAATAATAAATAAAGGAAATTCTTTTATTTAAAAAATTTCGGTCTTACAACCTCCCTCCTTATGAAATTTCGTCCCGAAATCGACGTGACGACTCGTGTGTTTCAAAAGGTAAAGATACCTCGCTTTCATTTTCGCTTCCAACTCCCGTGTCATTTCCTCAATAGATGGTTTCTCCACAAAACTTTAACTTATGGTATAACCTCTGTGACATAGGTCATGTTCTTCCCTCTACAAAATCTTGACAGTACCTCCTCGTGACGTTAAGTCTTCTATATCTCGTCCTGCCGTTCTAACTCAATGACGTGTTTCGGTCAGCCCACATATTTACGTAACATCGACACGTGAAAAACGCTATGAACACGCCATATACTTGGTGGTAAAACGAGTCTATAGGCCACAGCCCTATTCGATCGAGAATTTCAAATGGATTAATAAATCAAGGTTTGAGCTTTCCTCACCTCACCGATTCTCGCTTTTAAAATAACAACTTCGCACCTCCTTCTTCAAATTCATCACCCGGTAAAGTAGCTTGAATGTTTTTTAACTTTATCGATTAAAGTCGATTATACTCAGATATCATCACGCATCAGATATCATCACGTGGGTACCTAGAGTTTTCATCTCCATCTCTATTATTTGTATATTATACTTAAATGAGTCTTTGACAATATCAGACTCAGATTTGATATACGATCTTCTACTCAACACGCCACCACCACGCTCGCTTTTCCAGATGGCACGGTCGTAACATACATTTAAATGAGTCTCCTCGAAGTTCTTCAAGCTCTTCCCACATTCCTCGCTCCATTCAAATTTGTATCTCTACGAGTCACCACGATAATGGAATAGCGATTCGAGAATATCCTTCAACGAATCTCCGATAATAACCAACTAAGCCTGTAAAGCTACGATTTCGATTATCGACTTAGGTTGCTCTCAACTCGCGACTCATATCCCAATCTTGGATAAAGACGTCACAATGACACCTATCGCTTTACTATCGCATCTAATACGACGCCCCTTACAGAGAGTCTCGCTTAGTGAATTCCACAAAGGAAGTCACAAGATAAAGGCTCAGTACCAAATTTATAGTTGAATTTTTAACTCCTCAAGTTCAATAGAGCCATTCGATATGAGATTTTAGAAATGAGTTTTGTAGACGGTTCAAAGTCGATACAAAATTTAATATCGCTTTGGGAGTAAGCCAAGAAATTCTTCAGAAATACGCCAGAAAATCAATAACAACAAGAATATTATTCAAATCGACGTGTCTTTATTCAAATCCATAACATGGACTAAGAAAACTTGACATCCGTAATAAACGAATGACTTCATGGCTTGATATGAAAATGTTTGACTACAATGGTTTGATCGCTTGATTCGAATAATAATGTGTTGCTTAGAAATATGAAAACTAACAACCTTACAAAAGCAATCAATTTTGGCATGATGAGTAGTTAACCTTAAATCACATCAAAAGCAAATATCTCTATAGAAATAAGGTTAATGTAATGTGATAGTGCCAACTTGAATCAAGCAAGATTTTTAAACAACTGATGTAATGAAAGTTTCTCCCAACTGAGTCTCCATAAATAAGTCAAAGTCTAATTTCTCCGTAGTCAAGTTCAAACGCTGAGCGCAAGCAAGAGAGATAAAAGAATGGGTAGAACCCCAGATTCAGTAAGGTATAAACTTCGCAAGAATTTATAATTAACTAACCTGCGTAAACTTCGTCGTTTCCTCGATTTTGACCGGCCACGACAAACGCCTTCCAAGAACCGCTGACTTTGACTTTTCTCTCGACATCATCCTTTGAGTCACCATTCCGCACCGACTAGGTTTCGATATCGCATAACTCGAGCGATATGTCCTTCTTTTCCACAATTATAGCATACCTTAAACTGTTGTGGCGCTTTGGAATGCCCTCTTCCCCGATTTTGAAATTTATATGGTCTTTCTCTCCTTGAAACCATCCACATCATGGCAGACGCCTTCACATGGTCGTTGTTGAATCTCCTTTTTAAAATCTCCTCCCAACTCGCTTCTTCTATTTTCATGGCCACGACGCCACCAGAGTTTACCGCCATCGTATTCTTCTTTCTCCACCTTATCGTTATTCTCGATTGACATCTATCTTTGGTATAATCCTCAACGGTCCCCAATGAACGTATTTTATCTCGCCTAACAACCGAGCCTCACATACAACATCTGAATAGAGAGAAAATTTATGAGAAATGAGATCTTTCGTATGCCGGGTTTCAAACCTCTCGAAAACATCCGCCATACGCTCCTCATTCTCCACCAAATGAGGTGCAAACCTCGATAACTCCGCAAACTTCGCCTCGCATCGGGACACCGCCATGTTATTCTCGCTCAATCTAATAAACTCCACTTCCTTCATACGACGAATACTTTCGTGGAAGTACTTGTCATTGAATCTGCTTCAAACGCTCCCATACATCATGAAAAGCAATGAATGGGTACGCTTCACGATTCCCCTCACCAAGAATCGCCGCCACTAAAAGTAATAATGGAACTTTCTCTTCTTCGCATCCCAAGACATCGAATATCTTGGTAATTTGCTTGACCCATGTTTCCGCCACGATCGGATCCGCTTTCCCTGCACTCGGTGGTCCCAACTCTTTGGAATCGCTTTGTCAACCACCCGTGAATTGATATCATCTCCTCCTCAGATTTTGAACACGATCTCCTCGTCTGATTTTGCATGAACTGCAAAAAACTTCTAAACATCCCTCGCTCATCATCTCGCCAAAATACATATTCACAGAGGTACATTGCCACTGTTCAGTACGCTCTCCTCGTCGTTTAAGTACAGCATCTCCACTATCTCATTTACACCATTATTAATATTCTCAAATGACATTCTCAAAACTATCATAAAACAAGGGTTAATTAAGGAAATCAATCACATAATATCCCTATATACCGACCAACCAACAAATAAGCTTAGTAGACACACTAGCAAAGGATTTACTCGCCTCTCCCTCCTAGTTCTATTCCCCGATCTCCGCCAGAGATCATATCCCTAAGCTCGATATTAACCGTGACGACCCCAAAATAGGTCCATTCCATCCAACCCATTCTCGAGTCGCCAAATACACGGTACGTAAACAACTACAACTTTATTATCACAACAATAAAATCTGTGAGTTTAAATACAAATATTATCTTCTGTATAATATTTATACTCAAATAAATCCTCATCACATTTATTGATACATTATTTTACAATAATGGTGAGGACTACTAAACAACTCTCTCTAGAACCTTCATTCCATACCCCGACTAAGACTCGCTACATTCTCGCCTCCCGAGAAGAAAAATGGAACAACAAGGAAAAGGGTGAGCTCAACTAGCCCAAGAAGAATGTTACGACTAAGATAATATACAACAAATTATCGTTAGTCTCCAACAGGAAAAATCGATAGAATACAATGTATAACAAGTTTCAGATCAATATTCGCAATGAAATAATAATTCATAAGAAGAGTTACGTAGAGAATGAAATCTACTATAATCTATGAATTTAATAAATTCCATCATCAATATTTTATCCCCTCGTAACATCAATCAATATTCATCTCAAATCAAATATTCATCTTTGCACCACAGTGCCAAAGATATTCATCAATCCACATGTTCATCTCAACACTGCTCATCTTTGCACTAAAGGCCAAAGATATTCATCACCAATATGTTCATTTCAACACTGCTCATCTTTGCACTAAAGGCCAAAGATATTCATCACCTATCATGTTCATTTAAACACTGCGCTCATCTTTGCACTACATATTCTTCAGAAATTATTCATCTTTTTGCACTACAGTGCCAAAGATATTCTTCAGAAATCATTCATCTTTGCACTACAAAGCCAAAGATATTCAATAATATCATCATTTAAGACCGAGGATGATGAAAATATTTTTAAAGAAACGAATCCAAAGGAAACAAAATGACAAGGATTAAGGATTAAGGATTCAGATTTTTTTTATCCACGCCCAAAAATACCTCAAAAATAATCATAAATGGTGTAAAATTCAAGAATGATCAAAACACGGATACAATCAAAGCTAGTATCCGTAATAGATATTTTAGACTTAAAAGAAAAAATTTTCATTTTTCTATGAATAGTGCCAGATTCGTGAATAAAGGTCAGATACGTGAATAAAGCCGATACGTGAATAAGAATCTCGACACCAAAAGATAGAAATTTCACAAAAAACATCTTCACGCTTCATGAATAGTACTCGTGAATAAGAACTCGTGAATAAGAACTCATGAATAGTAACTCGTGAATAGAAACTCATGAATAGTAACCCCGATATGAAAAAGTTCCAAATTTGATAAAAAGTTCCAACCAATATTTCAAAGATAATGATATCAAGAAATAATATCATTACGAGAAGAAAATAACATCCCTTACCTCAAAGAATCAAGATTTCTAAGGAAAGGCTCAAGTGATGTCAATGAAACTTGTAATCCAATAAAGAACTCTCAAAGTATCTAAATACTCACAAAATACGCTCAATAATATAGAGAGAGAAAGAGAGAAAACTTTGTTTCGTGTGATTTTCAATTCTAACTTAGCCTCTATTTATAGAAAAATGTTAGCCTCGCCAAGCAGACTTCGACCAAGCACCGATGGCTTTACCTCGCTACTATTGCCACCCACCACATTTGAAATAAAATTCAGCACATTTCTTCACCAACCACAAGTGGGGCCCACTCAATTCTAGAATTTTCCACCAAAATCAATTATAAACCTAATTTCCTAATCCGACACCTCTTAAAATTCACAACAAATCATTCGCGCATTTTTAATCGGCTCAAAATTTGTGGACATATACTCAACTTATGTATGTATAATATACCCAAAATTACTACAATCCAACTATTTGATTAAAAATTATAACCCCGCAATATATCTCAAAAACCCCGATTTGATTTTTAATACCTCCAATCCGATAAAATACCGATAAAACACCTCAACATTAATTCCTTCATTAATAACCACATAAATAAATCCATCATTTATATTCATATAAAATAAATATTTCCTTATCATATGAATCAATAATTAATTATTCACAAATAATATTACGTAATCACATTTATGACAACCAGCCGCTCCTGTGAAAGAGGGGGCTTTCCAATAAGGATCTCTCTCATCGGGCGCCGCAATTAGGTGACCAAACCTCTCCTTGAGATGTAACTTTCTAGACATCATCACAATAATGTTATCTAATAATATTATTCAAATAATATGAATTATTGATCCGATAATGGGAAATATCATGCAAAGACAATTATCAAACAAAGAATAATATAAAATACCAACGCAAAGAATTATCGAATCAATAAAATAAAATATCGAATAAGAATTACCGTAATAATTATCGAGTAGGCCTTCTTACGTAAGGATCAATAATTCAATAATACTGCGGTAATACCGCAGCCATCCAATGCAACCACGCCAGACATCAGATTTTAACCAATCGGTATTCCAATATATTTTAATTCAGTAATAACTACGCCAAGCTATTTATAACCAACCAATACTTTGTAACGCTTTTATTCATCCAATCGCTCACCGTTATGGGGCCTAATAACACGGTCAAAATAATATACTGGTCAGCATTTAATATTCCCTTACAAATTTAATATTCCACCACCAAACGAATATTCCCCATAAAAATTCTTCAAAAAATGAATATTTTATAACCACTGCTTATTTTGAAATATTTATGATTTTAACCTTTTTTAACTATCCACATTAATCAAATCAACCCTTACTATTTCAAAATAATAAATAAAGGAAATTCCTTTTATTTAAAAAATTTCGTATTACACATATTCATCGACAACATATAAATTCTTCAGAAACATCATATCTGCTTGAAATCTAACATCTTTTAGTATATTCATAATATCATGTTTAAGATAAAGGATGATGAAAAATATTTTTTAGAAATTTTCCGAAGATTTAAGGATTAAGGATTAAGTTCGTAATATCCACGCCAAAAATACCTCAAAATAATCATAGTGTGTAAAATTCAAGAATGATCAAAACACCAATCAATCGGAGTTAGTATCCGAATTCCACAAAAGAAATTTTATTTCACGCTTCAATAGTCTTGATAGTGAATAGTGTAAGGTCGTGAATATAATAAGAATCCTCGTGAATAAAAAACATCATGAATTCATGAGTAACTCATGAATAGTAACTCATGAATAGTAAACTCATGAATAGTAACTCCGTGAATAGTAACCCATGAATAAGTTCCAAATAGTAACCCCAGAAAAAAAAGTTCCAATTTGATAAAAACTTGAGATCAACATTTCAAAGATAATGATATTGAAGAAATAATATCATTACAAAAAATAATATCCACTTACCTCGAAAGATCAAAGACTTCTAGCTAGAATCTGTATATAGTCTTTGAAGGGAACTTGCAACCGCCTAGCAATACTCAAAGTATACTCAAAATACTCACAAGAATACGCTTTCAAAATATCGAGAGAGAAATAGAGAGAAAACTTCAGTTTACGGTGTGATTTTCAATTCTAACCTAAGCACCCTATGAAAGTATTATGCATACAAGCCAATCATGTATGATGATAAAGCATATCTCAAATCAATCTTATTTATTTATTAATAAAAGAATTATTTATTAAAGGCATTTATTATCTACATGGTGTCGTTGTTTTAATAATATGTGATAAACCCATAGTTTTAAGCAACGCTTTTAGAATAATGATGATGATCATTCTAATGAGATCTAAATTCTGAAAGAAAGCTTAAAACTAAAATAGTTCCCAATCATTGGATTACTAAATAGGGGATTAGTGAATCCGGATAGATTGGTACATACGCTGTTTTCATCGGATGAGGATGATTGGTCTCATGATCATTTGTGGTGGAGACACTAAAGCAAGTATGTAGGTGCTTATTAGAGAATAAGTTCAATCAACGTGACTCGCTAAGGAATACCTAATGGAGTTTTACTTACCGTCAATAGAATTCTCAGTGATAGTAAGACAAATGATCCTTAGACTTGAGATCATCATAAGATCTTATATGTAATGAATTACACTTTGACTTATTCCTTAAGACTCTTAGAGTATATCAAAGGGTATGCTTGGGTGTAATAAGTTATATATGAAGATAATGAATGATCAATAAAGAATCTACCACTTCTAGTAAAAAGGAGAGATGTCCTATGTGATTCGATAAATGACAACCCGTGAATCTGGTTAAGGTGGAATGAAATTAGAAAGTAGTTTCTAATTTGCATTCATTGGGAGTTGTTCATTTAGGAATCGAAATATATATAATTAAATAAAATAAGACTTCGACAAGAATTCCATGCCTTATATTTAATTGACATAGTATGGTGGAAGGATTGAATCAGATTTAGAATTATTTACTCAAAGGTTCTTTTATGATTAATGTTGAAATCTATATTATCCTGAAAAGTCGTTGATCGCTAGGAGGCTTATCCCTATTGTAGAATAAATATTATTTATTTAAATAAATTATTTGTTTAATTTATTTATTTAAATGAGATTAAATTGTTCTAATTGATTTATTCACAACCTGCTTAATACGGAGAACCTAAAGGGTCACACCATAAAAGGAAGAATAATTATTTAAAAGTTAATGGCATAATTGTAATAATATAATTAAGTATATTTAATTTAATCTATGGTGATAGAATAAATTAAATAGCTTAATATTTATTATTTAATATTTTAGAAATATTAAATATAAATTAATAAGAGGAGTCTTATTAATATTATTATAATTATTATTATTTTAATTTCTAAAAGGTTTAGGAATTAATTTAATATTTGTACTTCATTTATTCCTAATTGATTAGAAAAAGAAAATTAGTTAAAGGAGTTTAACTAATTATCCCTAATAGATTAGGGAGCCCATTTAATTAAAAGAGTTTAATTAAATAAATAATACCTTATTTTAATTAAAATAGGGTTATATAATATCTTTATAAGAGGAGTTTATATTGAGATATGAAATATACGTAATTCCAAGAGTTGGAGAAGACACCTTTTTTTTATTCAGATAGAAAAAACTAGGGTTTTGAGCCAAATCCCTTTCTTCTTGAAAAATTCTTCTTCTTTGGTGGATCACCTATAGAGGCCACACACTTGGGTGGCTTACATTAATCAAAGGAAGGAATCTACCCTAGATTCAAGGAGATCGCGGAGAAGAGGAGGTGAACTCGCACTCGGCGTTTCGCTTTACAAGGGTATGATTTCATAATTTCTTATTCTTCGCTTTAAT
Source organism: Panax quinquefolius (assembly GCA_020205615.1). Taxonomy (NCBI): domain Eukaryota; kingdom Viridiplantae; phylum Streptophyta; class Magnoliopsida; order Apiales; family Araliaceae; genus Panax; species Panax quinquefolius. Next base: position 39,019,963 of record CM035172.1, on the reverse strand, counting down.
TAATAATATGATAAAGGATGATCCGGGTAATTGGTTTGTGAAAAATTTTAAAATCGATTTTATCTCGCCCGCTACGCTTTTGCAATTTGATTGCTACTTCTGATTTTCACTTAAACCTAATAAATGCCAGATTATGAGCCAAACTTTATGCGAATTATTAATTATTTAGATTTTATATATGTATGGGTATGTATTTAGAATAATTTATTGGGCATAAATTGTTGTATAAAATTTTTTTTTTTAATTGCATCTGTGGGTAATTAATTTTTTTTTTATGGCATGATCGCCGAAAAAAAAAAAAAAAACAAAACCGTAGCTTGAATATATAAACCGCAGCATGAAAACATGGATTTATTTTAATCAAAAAGTGAGTCCGGTTTTGATGTGTTCCGTGGCTATTATATATATATATATAATATATTGTTAGCAAAGGAATTCGGTAACAGGATATTAAAGCAGTCCGGTTTTTGTTATAAATCAAGGCAGTCCACGTGGCAGTTTTTATCCAGCAAATTAACATGCAAAACAGGTGCATGTCATTTTTTTTTTTTTCAAGGCATGAATCCGTGCATGTCATTCCGTGCATGTCATTATTTTTTTTTGGCATGAATCAAAAGTGCCCAGGATATTAAAAGCAAGGTGCTGGAGGTTACTAGACATTTTTGAAAGAATAAGCAGGTCCGGCCAACTTGATATTAAAGTAGGACTTTTATTATTATATATATATATATATAATTGTTATATATATATATATTAATCTTAATAATTTTATAATTAAAATAAAAGAGTTTATTTTAATCTTGAAATTGGATTTCATGCAACATAAAATTGCCCATTAAATGATACTCATATATATATGGAATGTTTTATTTATTGATACATATGATGATATGTATGATAATAAATGGGATTGATTATGACAATCGACCAATATGATTGGATTTATTTTAGTTGGATGTTTGAATGAATGGGTTTTATTAAATGGGGTCTCACAGACTGCCTTTTCTTCGTTTTCTTCTTAATGTAAATTCTATCTCTCTCCTACGTATTTCCCTCGATCACGATCAAGGTTTCTATTTAAATTAAATAGTTTAATGTAATAGGATTAGTTAGAATTTTTAGAAGAACCAAAGACCAAGATCAAGGAGCGCTTTGAAGACCCGGGTTGTAATGGAGCCCCGTGTTTAAATGTAATAGTTATATTTAAATGTTTATTCTATGCACCCTAGGGTTTTGACCTTTTTTGGTTCACTTGGTGGCTAAAGTGAACCAAACTAGAATAAAAGTCCATAATCAATCCGGTAGAATATAGATTCTATATGTGCATGCTAGTATTATATATATTATATATTATGCAAACATGCTTCGCATGTTTAATAATATGACGCCATTTTTATATATATATATTATGCTGCATTAAAACAAGATGAGACAAATAATAACAAATCCCTCAAAAAAAAAATTTTATTAAGTCTTAAGCGCTCAAAGATATTTAGAATATCGAACGTCGCCTTCTAGTATAGCATGATAAAATTAATAGAGTATTAAATATTTAATATGAGTTTGTTGTGTCACCACAAGCAAGTATTAAGTATTTAAGATGTTAATTTATCACATTTGATGCTTATAAAGAAAATTGAACAATATTGTTTTGTTGGTCACCACAAGGGCTTATATTTTTCTTTTTGAATATACTAAGTGCTAGGTTGGACTTAACTTAGATAATTTTGATTCGGATGTGCCACCACTGATCAAAATAATCTAAGAGGCAAAACATAAGGAGTTACATGTCGATGTAATTGACAAGGAGTTGTCTACCTATTTATTTATATATAGTTTGTTGTGTCACCACAAGGCTATATATATTTGAAATGGGATCCTTATTCTCACTAGCAAAAAAACTTTAATTAGATTTTGCCGAACTATATAAATGAGGGTAATATAGTTTGAAGAAAATAGTGGGAGATACCAATATAAAATAAGACCTAATTTATTTTGGTAATTAATAAATGAATGTTTGCTAAAATATTGTCTTTTTACATGCGAATTTTGAAAATGTCACATTCACTAATTTCATCACTGCCAAGCATACTTGATGCTAACAAACCGATTTTAATCAAACTACACCTGGATCGTTTAAGGAATCTCGAGAATTGTTCTCACTCACCGAAAAGATTTCTTATGTCCTAAATTCGCCGCACTGCAAAAAAGTTGCAGCAGACAACCTCGAGGAAGAGATTGCTACTTTTAAACAAAGGGCAAGATGATGCATCCGTGGCTCAATGCATCATGCTCGCATCCACGAAGAACGAAGCTTCAATACGTCGAGATGAAAACATGGATGCTCCTACTATGCTACTACACCTTGAGAGTCAGTATGGTGAGCAAAGTAGATCATGCTAGATATGAAATATCTAAGGAGCTCTTCCGATCTCTGGATGACCGAGGGCACCGCTGATTGAGACTCATGTCCTAAAGATGATCAACTGATTGAACGCCTTGGACAAATTGGGTTCGCGTGGATGGGGAGTTGAGTCAAGATTTAGTCTTGCAATCACCCCAGACACCTTCTCACAATTTGTTGTGAATTTTCACATGAATAAGTTGGATGTCACCGCCTCAATTACTTAACATGTTGAAAATCAACAAGGTCACTTCCCATCCAAGAAGAACCATGTCTCATCGGGTGGATGATTCTTCCAAGAAAAGGAAGAGGCCCAAGGTATCTTCTCCGAAGGAAGAAATCCAAGAAGGCTAAGGAAAGGCGAAAGTGAAGGATCAAAGAAAACTCGATCCAAATTAAAGAAAGGAATTTGCTTCCATTGCAATAAGCCGGGTCACCGGAAGAGGAACTGCAAGATTATCTTGCGTAACAAAAGCGTAAGAAGCTTGGAGAAGCTTCAATCCTAATCAAGGTTTGTTTATGATTGAAATTAATTTTTACGAAAGTCAATCTTCTACTGGGTATTGATACCGGATGTGGTTCTCACATATGTAATAATATGCAGGACCGGTCAAGTAGAAAGTCTAAGCAAGGATGAGGTCGTCCCACGAGTGGGAAATGGAGCAAAGGTTGTTTGCATTAGTTAGAGGGACTTATTGTTTAGACACCTACCACTTGCAAGTTCATTAATTTAAATAATTGTTATTTTGTTCCAAATATCATTAGAAACATTATTTCTATCTCTCGTATTGGATATGGATGGTTTTAATATTATAATAAAGAACAACAGTTGTTCTATTTATAATGATAATGTTTTATATGGTGTTGGTAATTTGCGAAATGGACTTTATATACTTGACTTGCATGAAAATATATTTCAAATTGAACAAACTAATAAAAGGAAAAGAGATGATGTTAATTATACCTTCATGTGGCAATCGTAGACTTACTTCATATTAATGAAACAAGATTATCCAAGTTGCATAAAGATGGGCTCCTAGAGCTATCTGATTATGAATCATATCCAACTTGTGAATCTTGTCTCATGGGTAAAATGACTAAATCTCCTTTTAGTGGAAAAGGAGAAAGAGTTACAGAGTTGTTAGCGTTGGTACACACGTATGTATGTGGACCCATGACAACGAATCGCACGAGGAGGGTATTCTTATTTTATTACATTCACCGACGACCACTCAAGATTTGGATATGTGTATTTAATGAAATACAAATCAATCATTTGAAAAGTTCAAAGAGTTCGTAAGTGAAGTTGAGAAGCAAACTGGTAAGAGTATTAAGATTCTTCGATCTGATCGAGGAGGAGAATACTTAAGTGGTGAGTTTCTCAATTGTCTCAAAGAAAATGGTATAATCTCACAATGGACTCCACCAGGGACGCCACAAATGAATGGTGTATCTCGAAAGGAGAAATCGAACATTGTTTGACATGGTTCGATCTATGATGAGCTTTTACCGACCTTCCGCTTCATTCTCGGGGATATGCCCTAGAATCTACCGTATACCTACTTAACAAGGTACCTACAAAATCCGTCCCCAAGACCCCATATGAAGTTATGGATGTGGAGGAAACCAAATCTTAAGCATGTTAAGACTTGGGGTTGTCCAATTTATGTCAAAAGTTTGAAAACGATAAGTCTGCAGACTAGATCCACAAATGTAGATTTGTGGGATATCCTAAAGAAACATCGGGATATTATTTCTATCATCCAACCGATCAAAAGGTGTTTGTTATGAAACATGCCATATTCTTGAAAAGGAGTTTATCCTCAAGGGTCAAATGGGAGTAAGATATATCTTGAAGAAGTTCAAGAACCACAAAATACTACGATCAAAGTGAGGTACCTAATCAAGTAGAGATTCCTTCATATCACACCCTATTCAGAAATCTGAAGAGTACCAAAGATACCGACACAGTATGGACTTGTCATAGAAGATGATTAATGAGGTACGCATCATAGATGATGATGATCCATTGAATTACTTAACAAAGCTATGAGTAGTAAAGACTCGAGAAATGGCAAGAAGCCATGAAATCCGAGATGGACTCCATGTATGAGAACCAAGTATGGACTTTGGTCTCACCACCAAGGCATTAAGCCTATTGGGTGTAAATGGGTCTTTAAAGAAAAGACCGAGCGATTTCGGCAAGGTAGAGACCTATAAGGCCCGATTGGTTGCAAAAGGTTTCAAACAAAGACAAGGAGTCGACTATGATGAAACCTTCTCACCAAGAGAGTAATGCTCAAGTCCATTCAATTTTGCTTGCGATCGCAACTTACCATGACTACGAAAATCGCGATGGATCGTGAAAACGGCCTTCTTCCTCAATGGGAAACTTGAGGAGGATGTGTATACGACACAACCCGAGGGATTTGTTTCAAAGGTTGGAACAAATCAAGTCTCAGAAGCTACAACGATCCATTTATGGATTAAAGCAAGCTTCTCGTAGGTGGAACATCCGCTTTTGATAAGACAATCAAAAAGTTTGATTTTATCAAAATGAGGATGAACCATGTGTACAAGAAGGTTAGTGGGGAGCGCTTATTTCATTCCTTGTATTATATGTTGATGATATATTACCGATAGGGAATGATATTCCTATGCTTGTAAACAATTAAAATTTGTTATCTAAACACTTCTCCATGAAGGACTTGGGAGAAGCATCCTATATTTTGGGGATAAAGATCATAGAGATAGATCTAATAGGATGCTTGGCTTATCCCAAGGAACGATACATCGACATGATGCTAAAAAGGTTTAGCATGGAAGATTCCAAAAGAGGTCTCATGCCGATGAGCCATGGAATACATCTCTCCAAGAAACAAGCCCCAAAGACACTGAGGAGAGAAACCGATGAGTAAGATTCCTTATGCTTCAAAGAATAGGATCTATCATGTACTGTATGATATGTACTAGACCATGATGTCGCCATGCACTTAGTGTAACAAGCGAGATATCATCGAATCCGGAGAAGAACACCTGGGAAGCGTTGAAAAATATCCTAAAGTACTTAAGAAGAACTAAGGATATATTTCTTGTCTCACTTAGTGGGTCCGAATTAAAACTAGAGGGCTTCACGGACTCAAGTTTTCAAATGCACCAAGATGACAATGAACTCCTTTTGGGTATGTATTTACCTTAAACGGTGGCGAAGTGAGTTGAAAAGTTCCAAGCAAAAAAATAATTCTTGATTCAAAGGATGAGGCAGTAGTACATAGTGCAAGTGAAGTCGCAAAGGAAGTCGTTTGGATGAAGAAGTTCATTATCAACTTGGTGTGGTTCCTAGCATTAAAGGACCAAAGCCTTTTATTCTCGTGACAACACTGAGTCATTGCGCAAGCTAAGGAACCCAGTGTCTCATCGTAAATCCAAACACGTGTCATGGCGATTTCATTTGATCGAGAGATCATTGAAAGAGGAGACGTCACCCTGAGCGCGTGGACTCTCAAGACAATATTGCAGATCCATTTACTAAAGCGTTAACACAACAAAGCCAGCTTTGATCGTCACTTGTAGAAGATGGGTATGAGATACCACGGCGATCGGCTTTAAGTGCAAGTGGGAGATTGAAAGTATTATGCATACAAGCCAATCATGTATGATGATAAAGCATATAATTGTAATCAATCTTATTTATTTATTAATAAAAGAATTATTTATTAAAGGCATTTATTATCTACATGGTGTTGTTTTAATAATATGTGATAAACCCATAGTTTTAAGCAACGCTTTTAGAATAATGATGATGATCATTCTAATGAGATCTAAATTCTTAGAAGCTTAAAACTAAAATAGTTCCCAATCATTGGATTACTAAATAGGGATTAGTGAATCCGGATAGATTGGTACACACGTTGTTTCTTTCATTGGATGAGGATGATTGGTCTCACGATCATTTGTGTGGAGACACTAAAGCAAGTATGTAGGTGCTTATTAGAGAATAAGTTCATTTGAACGTGACTCGCTAAGGAATACCTAATGGAGTTTTACTTACCCGCCAATAGGAATTCTGTGAGTGATAAGTAGTGAAAATGATCCTTAGACTTGAGATCATCATTGTATCTTATATATGTAATGAATTACACTTTGACTTATTCCTTAAGACTCTTAGAGTATATCAAAGGGTATGCTTGGGTGTAATAAGTTATATATGAAGATAATGAATGATCAATAAAGAATCTACCACTTCTAGTAAAAGGAGAGATGTCCTATGTGATTCGATAAATGACAACCCGTGAATCCTTGGCAAGTGGAATGAAATTAGAAAGTAGTTTCTAATTTGCATTCATTGGGAGTTGTTCATTTAGGAATCGAAATACATATAATTAAATAAAATAAGACTCGACAAGAATTCCATGTCTTATATTTAATTGGGACATAGTATGGTGGAAGGATTGAATTGTATGCAGTAACTATTTACTCAAAGGTTCTTTTTATGATTAATGTTGAAATCTATATTATCTGGAAAGTCGTTGATCGCTAGGGAGGCTTATCCCTATTGTAGAATAAATATTATTTATTTAAATAAATTATTTGTTTAATTTATTTATTTAAATGAGATTAGAATTGTTCTAATTGATTTATTCACAACCGGTTTAATATGGAGAACCTAAAGGGTCACACCATAAAAGGAAGAATAATTATTTAAGAAGTTAATGGCATAATTGTAATAATATGTTAAGTATATTTAATTTAATCTATGGTGATAGAATAAATTAAATAGCTTAATATTTATTATTTAATATTTAGAAATATTAAATATAAATTAATAAGAGGAGTCTTATTAATATTATTATAATTATTATTATTTTAATTTCTAAAAGGTTTAGGAATTAATTTAATATTTGTACTCTCATTTATTCCTAATTGATTAGGAAAGAAAATTAGTTAAAGGAGTTTAACTAATTATCCTTAATAGATTAGGGAGCCCATTTAATTAAAAGAGTTTAATTAAATAAATAATACCTTATTTTAATTAAAATAGGGTTATATAATATCTTTATAAGAGGAGTCTTATATGAGATATGAAATATATGTAATTCCAAGAGTTGGAGAGTACACCCTTTTCTTATTCGGATAGGAAAACTAGGGTTTGAGCCAAATCCTTCTTTCTTGAAAATTCCTCTTCCTTGGTGGATCACTATAGAGGCCACACACTTGGGTGGCTTACATTGATCAAAGGAAGGAATCTACCCGAGATTCAAGGAGATCGCGGAGAAGTAGGAGGTGAACTCGTACACTGCGAAGCTCGCTTCTAAGGGTATGATTTCGTAATTTCTTATTCTTCGCTTTAATTAATAATATGCATAAAAGGATGATCCGGATAATTGGTTTGTGAAAATTTTAAAATCCGATTTTATCTCGCTCACTTACGCTTTTGCAATTTGATTCTTACTCTGATTTTCACGAAAACCTAACACCCTATTTATAGGAAAATGCTTAGAACACCAAAGCGAAAAATTTAATATAATATTAATATAATTATACAAATTTTCCTTAGCCCACCTTTTGGTCAAAACACCAGCCACACATGTTAATGATGTCCAAAAAAATACAAAAACGTTTTCTTAACAAAATAATTTAAACTCCCAAAATCAATTATTTTGAGCTTCTAACTTCATAATTCATAATAAATAGCCCTTTCATCAGAAAATTCGAATCTCATGAGTTTTTATAGGAAATTCAATTCTCTACAACTTTGCGGAAGAAAGTTTTTCCAAATTCAAACAAAAATCAATAAAAATCACAAGCAGGCGATTTTACATGTGCTATAATCAAATTTCGGTCCCGATAATTGTGTCCACCAACACAAAAACATGTGTTAAACATTTAATGCCACAAAAATACTCTTCCTCCTCATATACTCATATATCCCACATTCATTGTAAAAATATCACCGTTAATATATTATTAAAATAATATATTTAAATAAAATTATTTTATCGAGAAAAGATAAAATATTAATTTTCAACAATTGTCATTTTAAAATTTTCTCCATCTATATCCACATAAAATCAATATTTTCCTCATCATATAAATCAATAATTAATTATTCACAAATAATATTACGAAATCACAATATTGACAACCAGTGCGGTTCAGGAAGAGGGGCTTTCCAATAAGAATTTCTTCTTCTTGGAATGCAATTGATTAGATGACCAAACCTCTCCTTAGATGCGAACTTTCTAGACATTGCCAATAATGTTATCTAATAATATTATTCAGGATAATATGAATTATTGCTTCGATAATGAAAGATCTTGTGTAATGACAATTATTGAAACAACAACAATATAAAAAATATCAACACGGCAATTATTAACTTTCAATAAAATCTTTGAACAATAATTACATGTAACCATTATTGAGTAGTGCCTTCTTACGTAAGAATCAATAATTGGTGCAATACTGGTATCTTCTTCAACAACAACAGCGTATTAGTGTGTTTTAACCACCGGGTATTCCAACGATGGCAAATAACTACTGGCTGTTATTTAAAAACAACTTATATTGGTCGTTTTTCTTTCATCCAATCGCTTTCCCTTATGGGGCCCACACATGGTCATTTGCTTGGCCAGTTATACGAATATTCCCAAACGATCACAGAATATTCCACGACCAAACGAATATTCCCAAACAACAATGAATATTTTATAACCACTTGCTTATTTTGAAATATTTACGTATTTAACCTTGCAACTATCCACATTAATCAAATCAACCCTTACTATTTCAAAATAAAGGAAATTCCTTTTATTTAAAAATTTAGGGGTCTTACATAATGTGTATGTATATTTAAAAAAAATTATTTTTAATTTTATGTGTATATTCACTTGTAAATTTTCACGAGATATAATTCGTTTATTTGAGATAATTTTGAGATTTAAAGGCTTGTTGCACATGTTAAATTTCTTACAAAAATGAGATAGTTTTGATTTTTATTTACTTGAGGATGAACAAAAGTTAGGTATATAGAGTATTTGATAAACACATTAATTATTCATTTATTTTATTATCTTTAATTTTGACCTTTTAATTATATTAGTTTATTTAATTAATATGTCTTAGGGGAGTGTATTCAATTAAGATTTTTAAAGACTTTTTTTAAGTTGTGACAAACTTTTGTAGAATTTGTGGATTTTAATGACGTTTAAAGACTTTAAAGACTTTTTTAAAATGACTTTTATAGACTGCATGAAATAAATAACAGACTTTTATAAACTTTTTTTATCAAGATTGTGATAGACTTTTGTATACTTCGAATATATATAATTGAAATATTATTAGATTTGAGATTAAAATATTGCTACGCATTTAAATTATTTATTATATTTTTTAGTACATATATTATAAATAATAATCCACCGCTTATTTATAATATAACTTTCAAAAATATATTATACAAAAATTTCTAGTTAAGATCACAATATTATTTTATCTAAGCATTAGAATATACATATATATTATAATACATTTATGATTTTTGAATACCAAAATACTTTATAGATTTTGTAAAAATCTTAATTCAATATCACCTAACTTTTAAAGACATTAAAAAAGTTGTAATTGAATACCAGTAAACTTTTATAAACTCTTTAATTGTCTTGATTGAATACAACCAAACTTTTAAAATCTTTAAAAACTTTAAAAATCTTAATTGAATACACCCACCTTAGTTTCTTTTGTAGGATTTAATATTTTGTTGCAATAAAGTCAAAATATTGGTGATCAAAAAAATATTTAATGCTTCTATTCATGGAAAGAAAGAAACAAGAAAAATCCTACAACGAGAAGAAAATAGGTAGAAAAATATTGGTGTGCAAGTCAAATCCTATGAAGGAAATGAAATTTTATCTATAAGATATTTTTGAAAGAAATTTATTGTCACTAGGAAATTAATTATTTTTTATTGTACGCTCGTTGGATGATCGTGAATAAAAAAGAGTTTTCTAATTTTATTTTTAATGCCTAGCTAAATTTTTATATCTAGGATGAAGATGATATTAAATAATTATTCATGTCAATATTTTCCATCTCTTCTATTATTTATGCTTTATTGTTTGATTAAGGCGTCTTAATGTTTAAATGATTGAAATACATTCGCTTAATAGTTCTTATATTATTTTAAATTAATTAAGAGATTTTGATAGATTATTGTTAAGATGTGAGTTTTTCATAACTCATATATGCTTGCTCGAAAAAGTTTTGATGAATTATAATTAATCCTTAAATTTTCATAATCTATACTTGTACACGTTAATTGTAATATTACTAAATTAAAACTGAGCACGGAACTAAATTGGAACCGAAATCGCACAAACTGTGACGCCCCCAAAATAGGTATACATCACCCATTCTGAGTCGCCAAATACATGGTATAGAAACAACTACAACTTCATTAATACAAGTGTCGTGCAAAATACGACAACACATAAACTGTGAGTTTAAATACAAATATTGTCTTCTAGACAATATCCTCACTCAAATAAGTCCTCATTACAATTATTGATACACTATTTTATAAAATAGTGAGGACTACTAAAACAACTGTCTTGAACCATCACTCCACACCCCGACTAGTTTCCGCTATATTCTCGTCTCCTGAGAAGAAAAATGGAACAAAAAGGAAAAAGGGTGAGCTCAACTAGCCCAGTAAAGAATATTATGACTAAGATAATGTATAACAAATTATCCTTAGTCTTCAATAGGGAAAAATCTGATAGAATACAATAGACAACAAATTTTAGATCAATAACTGCAGCGAAAACAACAATTCATTAGAAGAGTTAAGTAGAGAATGAAATCTACTATCATCTATGAATTTAAAAGTCCATCATCGATATTTTATCCATGTAACATCAATCAATATACATCATAAATCAAATAGTCATCTTTGCACTACAGGCCAAAAGATATTCATCACATTAGTCATGTTCATCTCAACACTGCTCATCTTTGCACTACTGAAGCAAAGATATTCATCGATTAATCATGTTCATCTAAACACACTGTTTATCTTTGCATTCACGACCAAAGATATTCATCGAAATTATTCATCTTTGCACTTTCTGAGCCAAAGATATTCGGTTATATCATCATTTAGGGTTGAGGATGATGAAAAATATTTTAAAGAAAAACGAATCCAAAGTGAAACAAAAGAATAAATATTAAGGATTAAGTACTTTACACAATCCAAGTTCAAAAATACTTCATAAATAACCGGTGGAGTAAAATTCAAGAATGAAGACCAAAACATAGATCTAATCCAAGATAGGAATCATAACAGACGATCTTGGACACGAAAAAAAATTTAATTTTTACGTGAATAATGGTCGTATTCGTGAATAGTCAAGTATCGTGAATAGTCTTAGATATCGTGAATAGTAACTCCGATACTAAAAGATAGAAATTTCACAAAAAAATATCATCATGCTTCATGAATAGTACTCGTGAATAGTAACTCGTGAATAGTAACTCATGAATAGTAACTCGTGAATAGTAACCCATGAATAGTAACCCCGACATGAAAAAGTTTTAAATTTGATAAAAAGTTTCAACCAATATTTCGGCATAATGATATTGAAGAAATAATATCATTTACGAAGAAAATAACATCCCTTACCTTAGAAAGAATAGTACTTCTGACTGAAATACTTAGATATAGTGTTGAAAGAACTTGCACCGTATAGCAATACTCAAAGTACTAAAATACTCACAAAATACGCTCGATATTATAGAGAGAAAGAGAGAAAATCATAGTTTACGTGTGATTTTCAATTCAAATCTAAGCACCCTATTTATAGGAAAATGCTTAGAACACCAAAGCAGAAAATTTAATAAATTAATAATATTTTCAAAACTTATTCATACACACACCTTTGAATCTGATTTCACCACCAAAATAGTCCACCATAATGACAAAAACGTTTTTCTAAACAAAATATTTAAAACTTCCAAAATTTAATTATTTGAACTTGAACTTCAATAATTCATAATAAATAGCCTTTTTATCGAAAAATTGAATCTTGCGAATGTTCATAGGAAATTCAATTCTATACAACTTTACAGAAGAAAGTTTTTCTAAATTCCAAACAAAAATTGACCGAAATTCATAAACGGGCGATTTTACAGGCTATAATCAAATTTCAGTCAAGAAATGGGGTCCACCAACACACAAAACATGTGTTAATCATTTAATACAACAAAAATACTCTTCCTCCTCATATACTCATATATCCCACATTCATTGTAAAAATATCACCATTAATATATTATTAAAATAATATATTCAAATGAATTATTTTATCAGAAAAAGATAAAATATTAATTTTCAACAATTGTCACATTTAAAAATTTTCTCCATCTATAACCACATAAAATTAATATTTTCCTCATCATATAAATCAATAATTAATTATTCACAAATAATATTACAGAATCACAATATTGACAACCAGACAGTTCCCAAGAAAGAGGGGGCTTTCCAATAAGAATTTCTCCTTACTGGCGCGCAATTAGGTGATCAAACCTCTCTTTAGACAAAACTTTCTAGACATTGCCAATAATGTTATCTAATAATATTATTCAGATAATATGAATTATTGCTCCGATAATGGAAAATACTGTGTAGTGACAATTATTGAAACAACGATAATATAAAATATCAACGTAGAAATTATTGAATCAATAAAATAAAATCTTGAACATTAATTCATCGTAACAATTATTGAGTAGTGTCTTCTTACGTAAGAATCAATAATTGGTGCAATACTGCGTGTCTTCTTGTCGCAACAACGCGTATTCATCGTTTTTAACACCGGGTGTTCCAACAATTGTTAACGATAAATAACTACGCTGTTATTTATAAACCACTTATACTTGTCGTTTTCTTCATCCAATCGCTTTCCTTATGGGGCCCACACAAGGCTGCTGGCAGCATTTAATATTTCCGACAAAGTAAAAATATTTCACGACTTAAACGAATATTCCCAACAAAAAATGAATATTTTATAACCACTTGCTTATTTAAAATATTTACGCATTTTACCCATAACTAACCACATTAATCAAATCAACCCCTTACTATTTCAAAATAATAAATAGAGAAAATTAAATCTTCATTTATACAAAGTTGGGGTCTTACACAAACCTCACCAAATATTCCTGCGTATGTGGCGATTTTAGGTGGGTTGAAAAACTAAATTTACGATTTCGGTTTGGTTATTAGTCAAAATCGCGCACATAAAACCGAAACCAAACCGCACCATGAAAATTATTTAATTATGCAATCCTATTACATGAAAATTAAACTACTAATTCTGAATTTGGATGGTAAAGATCTACACATGATCACCATCACCATACAAATCTCATACAATTATCTCTTTTATAACTTTAATATTGTGTGATGCTAAATTATTAATTTAAATTGCATAAAATTTTGTTGTTTCAATTGATTTTGAAACCGAAACCGCACCAAATGAAACCACACTGCACGATTCAAAACTAAATTGCACCAATCACAAACGGTTTCATGTGCGATTTTAAATTTGTCAAACCACACCTAAGCGGTTTTGTGCGGTTTGAATTTCAAATCGCAGCATGCTCACCGCTAAATTAAACGGATGAGAGATCAAAATTATAGCTAAGTTATAAAAATAAAAGAGATTGAATTACTTATTATGTTTATTGTTTAATGAATTCGGATTCCTAAATTGTTTTATTATTATTAGTTTTCATATTTTAATTAGTTTAATTATAGTTAATCGATTCTCATTCTTTATTTTTAATTCGCATGAAATTGATATTAAGGATACATTAAAATTGTATCCAGTTAGCATGAAGTGAACTTCATGGTAAGTTCATGTGACGCCCCCAAAATAGGTATACATCACTCATGTTGAGTCGCCAAATACATGGTACAGAATACAAATACAAACTAATTATACAACAGTCGTGTAAAATACGACAAAACATATGCTGTGAGTTTTAATACAAATATTGTCATCTAGACAATATCCACACTCAATGGAGTCCTCATTATATTTATTGTCACACTATTTCATAGAATAGCGAGGACTACTAATGCTATCATCCGGACCAATCACTCCGCTTTCTCGACTAGTCCTCGCTACGTTCTCATTTCTTGAAGAGAACAATGAAAGCAAAAAGGGTGAGCTCAACTATCCCGATAAGAAAAATATTATGACTAAGATAATGCGAAATAATTTATCGTTAGCCTTCAACGGTTGTTAAGCGATAAAATATAATAAACATCAAGTTTAATGCGGTAGACAAGCAATCCATTAGAAGAGTCAAGTAGAAATAAAATCTACTATCTTCTATGATTTAAAAGGTTTTTCATTACTTTTATCATTTGAGACTCGACAATAAATAATCCACATCATCAAATCATCCACATACTACGGCCAAGGATATTCTTTAGTATCACGACCACGAATTATTCATGCACTACTGGCAAAAGATAATCGTGTTTTCATCAATCTGATCCGATCATGCCATAAAACAATTCATCTTTGCACCTTGGCGAAGAGAATCCATAGTCATAATCATACCAAAAACTGTCCATCAATGCACTACGGGCCAATGAGAACTTTTTTTTCTCGCATCATTTGTAACATTACGGTCATGATTACACCGAATAATCCCGGGTCATAATCATACCAAGTCCATCTATGCACTACAGGCCACAGATGACTTTCAACATAATATAAACATGAGGATGATGACAATGACATAATAATTCAATAAAATAAGTTCAAGAATTAATTTATCCAGGAACCAATAACGTCCAAATTGTCAACATGATACTACTTTGTGGAGTAAAAATTCAAGAATGCTCAGAAGAATATTTCCATGAAAAGATATTAGATGAAACGCAAATATCAAGGATATTCCACTAATTTCATGGAGTATAGAAGCCAAAACTTTAACCAAAAGATTATCGTAGAATATATGAAACTGCAAATGGATTTTCACCCACCATGCGGTAATCCACGATCTGATTATTTTCACAATTTAATAAGGAATGAATACAAAGGATCATTCACCATGCATGTAGTAATCCACATAGGCAATAAGTTATTCAACGAATAATAAAGAATGGAATAATGTAAGGATTCACCATACGTGTGATAGGCTGCAGACGCATGTTATTCCCAATAATAATAAATAATGGAACCGTCGGCCATAAATGCATGCAGACAGATATTACGACGTAATATTAAATAATGGAACCCGTGTTAAGGCGTAAGCGCACGAACAAGATATTAAGCGAAATAATAAATAATGGAACCCGGTCAGTCCCAGCGCCGAGACATGGGATATTAAACGAGAATAATAAAGAACGGAATATTAGAAGAATTTCACCGTGTATGCGGTCTTCCCATAAATGAGAGTGCGATAAACAAAAGTTATTCAACAGAATAATAAGAATGGAATAACGAAGAATTTCACCATGTATGCGATACTTAGCATATCTGAGTTATCCCAACATAATAATAAAAAATGGAATAATAGAAGTTCTCTCTTCATGAATCTGAAAGAAATAATACCCACTACTACGAGTACAAAAATAATATCCCTTATCTTGAAGAAGAGATCTTTGGATATAGGAGTAGTGAAATGTGAATGAATACTTTTTCTTCTCTCTCTATAGTTTCTCTCTCAGAGTTTCAATTGAATTAAATAAGAAATAATGAAGGAATGAGCTTATTTATAGAAGAATGGATTGTATAAGCGTAGTAACTAATTTGTCAGGAATAAACATGTGAATGATATTCCTATTTAATATATGATTTGATTATGATATATATGAATGAATACGCAAGTATGCTTGCATTAAGAAAAACTGTAAAGTCCTTTGTTAGATAATAGAAATATATGCACAAGGACTTAGAATGAATTGATCAAATATGTTAGGTTGATCCTACATAAGAAAAACAGGTTTGTAAAGTCCTTAAAAAGAAATGATGTACAAGGACTATAAATATAGAAAGATCAAGCTTGTTAGGTTGATCTTATGATGTAATAGATAGGCTAGTCTGATCATCGAGCACTTTGCACTGTAAGTCGTGATCTGCTTGGGTGAGTCGAGGTTAACTCAAGAACTATCGAGGCGAATAGAGTATGCAAGATAGTAGATCTCGGAGTTAAATGAACGCCAGGGGAAAATAAGAAGGATCGTAGTGTATCGAGTAGAGCCTCCTCGGGATCGTAGTGTCTTTGAGGAAGTCATGTTCGAACTCGTAGAGAGCGACTTCGCTCTCGAGTCGACCGATCGTCTCCGCCGAAGCCAAGACAAGAAAGCGTGGCTCGCACTCGAGTCGTAGAAAGTCTCATCGATGCCAAAGCCAAGTCGAGGATCGTAGATCACACTCTGAGTTCAGTAGAGTCTATTGATTACATCAGAGATCGTAGTCAAGCAAGATCGGATGAAGACAACAAGCACAAGGCGTAAATCGTGAGTGTCAAGATCGATCTCGAGATCATAGTTTCTCTGCTTTCAAGAAGGGTCAATCGTGAAGTCGCGAACTACGATCTAAGAAGAAGTGCTCACAATGCCAAGGATGAATCGTAGAGCATATACGGTTCTCAACAAATGAGCACTCCCAGAATATCCAAAGGAACGAAGCCTCTGGTTCAAGCTACAAGCTACATCCAAGGAAACTAGAGGGCACTCAATGAATGGCATGCAGGCTAACAGAAGATCTAAGCACCAGCCTAATTAGCATCAAGATTGAGTTGTAAGGCCATTCGTAATGAAGTCTTTCACAAGGAGATCGAAAGAAGACCTCGGTTTACTAAGGAAAGTAAGCTAATGCAAAGAGCTATCAGAGTGAGCAAAGACAACGAGCTTAGAGACAACCAAGATCGTGGTGTTTGCCAAACAAAGAAGGAACCGATGGAAGGTGAACCAAGATATCTTTGGTCGACCTCTAAAGAGCAAGGCTAAAGTGATTAAATGCGAGGTCGATTCATTGATGATAAGTGAGCGGGAGATCATAAGGATAAAGCAAATTTGGGCGCCGCCACAAATCTGAAGTGTCTTGATATTCGAAGGGGACCGAGCAAGGAATTAGCCCATCATGTCTCGAGAACGATCGAAAGCAAAGCGAAGTATTGAAGCAATCGCACAATACAAGGAAGAGGTTTCTACATTGAAGATCCAAGCAACACTCTGTAAGATCGTAGTGTTAACTCTACCAACAATTAGCAAAACTCAACAAGACACTACGATCGAGGTCCTTGAAGACGTGCATCGAAATCGTAGAGTTCGAATAGTGAAGACCAAACATTGGCAAAGGTTCAATCAAGGGTAATATTCAACAAGTGCTTATTGAGAGCATCGATGCAATAGACAACCTCGATCGAGAAATCGGAAAGAGGTAATAAAGTCTTCAACTCCCCAAGACAAGAAAGTGATACATCGATAGGGTAGGTGAAACACTGTAGACTGCAGCGTCAGAAAAAGTATGACAAGTCACATCAAGCAGTCTACCTCAAGCAACTCGAGATCTGTGAAGATATTTGAATAGCCTTCAACGGTTACTTTTCAATGGAAGGATTGGGAAGGAGTATAAATGAGAAAGAGCTTCAAAGATCAAAGGTTGCTGGAGTTGCCAAGTTTGGAGAGAAGGTGAACTGATCTACACCATGTAAAACAGTGAGTCTGAAGGCTCACTCTACGATCCACCAAGAACACTCAGAAGTCAGATAAAGAAAAAAGCAGAAGTGTGAGTTCTACTATGTAGAAGTGAGAGTTCTACTACACGAAGAGTGTTCGAATCTGGCAGAGAGAAAGAAGAGCATCATGACATCTTGATGTCCATCATGAGAAGACTCTAAGTACAATAGAAAAGAGCCTACGGTCATCTTAGCAAAGTCCATCATGAGAAGGCATCAAGTAGCAAAAGGAAATCACAAAAGCCATCTTGGTGTCAAGCATGAAAAGCTACCAAGTACCTAAAAAGAAGAGCCTCTTGTCGACTTGGAAACCTCTCATGTATGCGGACATCAAGTACCAAGGAGAATGATCTTCAAAGCGGTTCAACAAGGGTCATCCAGTAGTTGAGCAACCTAAGAAGTCGAGAATCATGCAACACTCAATCGCTCTTCAAGGATGATCAAGCAAAGTTGCTAAGGATAGAAGATGTTTAGAGCATGAAGACATCTTAAAGCGACTCAAGACCAACTCCAACAACAACAAACAAACAACTCAACAAAGCCGGGATTCGAAGGGTCCTTATGCGGAGGACTAAATGAAGTTCCAAGCTGCTTTGGGCTTGAAGAGTTCCTAGGGAACTAGTGGAGTTCCAAGGTCAGCGGCCTTGAAGAGTTCTTAGTGAATCAAGTCCCAAGTCTCACGGCCTTGAAGGAATCTTAGTGATTCGGTGCTTGCCGCTTCCTTAGTGGAAATCCTGCTAGTTGAAAGCAGAAGAGGGGATTAGGAGCTTAAGTCTCTGAACCACTTAAAACCCCTTGTGTCATTTATATTATGTTATTTACATTATGTACTATAACTGCTATAACTGCTATGTATATTTTAACTGCTTACAACTAAACTTACTCTACGAACAATGTATGTATAATTATGGATATATCAATGAAGGGGATCTTTTACTTATTCCTCTGTGCTTGAAAAGATTCTTATATTTGTCATATGTAAATCATGAACAAAATAATATAAACCAGAAAAGTTTTTGAAAGAAAAAGGATCTATTCAACCCCCCCTTCTAGATCTATTGTGCCCTCTGGGAACTAACAATTGGTATCAGAGCAGGTTCTCATGCTATATTCAAAAGCTAATCGCTTTGAGTCTGATCCCAGGCACTAACATTGTTCCAAACTCAGTTTAGTAGTAAGTGACTTGTTATATGCAAAAGTGCTCACACGTTGGAAATATTGTGTATAGGTAAAAATGTGTATACACACGAAGTCCGCTTTCAGTTGGTCCATATCCTCGATTGTTATATCAACAAGACCTATCCTAGCCTACAATTCGATCTTGTAGTCACGAAGACCGGGACGAGAGAGTGAGAGCTCAAGAGACATCAATGACAAAGAATAAAGCATCCACTAGTCTGAAAGATGAAGTGGTCATATATGCTAAGAAATGCTGATCAAAAGGAGAAAAGAAGATCTTTTCAAACTCATAAGTGACCAACCAGCAACTAGGTGTTATCTTTGTAAACTCAAAGATGTCAAAGACCTTAATGCTGAGATTCTCTTGATCTACATCTTCAAGACCACGACTGATTGATTAAAGGCCAACAAGAGCAACAGCTGAAAGGAGCAAAAGTAAAAGCTATGCACATCAATACCTGAACTCAGTATATCTAAGGTAAATGACTTTTAAGTAACTGACAGTAAAAAGGTACGGTTCCTCATCATTATAATTTTATACATCAATTGCACCATCTTATGAACCATAAACAGTATTCTGTCAAGAAGTCATAATCTACCTAAAAAGGTGAAGAGAGAAAGTAGCCTGAAGATGGAAAATTCAAATGACTACAAACTTTCTCTCCAACCAAGTTTTAGGCTGAAGATGACATCTTGAAGAAAATCTGAAATAGGTCATAAGAATATCACAGACCAAATGAACTTTATGAGAAGTAATCATTGTTGGTGGGTTAGTGTATATGTACAAGCCTATGTTCTCAGTGTTTAACAACACACAGAGTATGATCAGTTCTACAAGAGGATCTTGCTGATTTGTAGAAACTGATCACCTCCATAAATCAACTAGACACTCATAAATCGTAGAGTTGATTCCCACTCTATGAACACTTAAACACTGTGAACTTAATCCAGTAAATGATGAAACCATCATTGATAAAGAATGTGTTATTAATTGTCATATCCTACACACACTCACCCTCATGCATCTCAAAATGTATTATCATAAGATAGTTGCATGCATGAATATGTTTGTTGGTGATAAATATGATGATTATCCAAATAAGAGGAACAAGGGTTTAGAAAACTAACCTAAGCGGGACCCATTTAACTATGGGTACCAAAAATAGAAACATATTTAAACTCACAGTACTTGGTCGGTCCGACCACACTAAGGAATGATAAAGCGAAGACTTGATCGAAGAAGACTCAACCAAAGAAGGCTAAGGAATACATTTAGAGTTAAGTCCGATAAAGCTCCTATATGTCCAAGCACATCATGAAGACCCTCCGAGCTAACCGAATGGAGCTCACATAGTCAATAATCGAGATATGATGACATGTCATGCAAAAAGAAGATAAAGAGGATTCTATATGCTCATATCAATAAAGACATGCTTTATGAAAAGGATCCTCAAGGAAGCTCACAAATGTAAGATCATTGAGCTTAAGACAAAAGGAGTTCATCAAAAGCGTAACTTCTCAAATACAGATCACTCGAAGGAAACTACATTCGTAGTTACGTCAAATGATCGTAGAGTGATCAATCTCGAAAATACTTATCTCTACGATCTGAAAGAAAACTAAGCAATGATGATGATCCCAATCGAATGAGAAATCTTTGGCAACCTTCAAATGAACATGAAGAAGAGGGAATCACATTTCTTGATAAGACAACATCAACAATGGGGAGCGAAGGATCTGTTAAGGAATAACAACACTAATAAACACGAAGAGATGTACCACTCTGAGTCCCCCAAACTTTGTGGTGATGATGAACCAAATGAAGATCCATAGTCGGTAGGAACTGAAAATAATATGCACAAGCCAATCATGTTTGATGATAAAACATATACTTTAGAACAATCTTATTCATTTATTAATAAAAGTATTAATTTATTAAAGGCTTTTAATTATCTACATGATCTTTGTTTTATAATATGTGATAAACCCATAGTTTTAAGCAATGCTTTTAGAATAATGATGATGATCATTCTAATGAGATCTAAATTCTTAGAAAGCTTAAAACTAAAATAGTTCCCAATCATTGGATTACTAAATTGGGGATTAGTGAATCCGGATAGATTGGTACATACGTTAACTTGCTTCATTGGATGAGGATGATTGATCTCATGATCATTTGTGTGGAGACACTAAAGCAAGTATGTAGGTGCTTATTAGAGAATAAGTTCATTTGAGCGTTGGCTCGCTAAGGAATACCTAATGGAGTTTTATTTGCTGTCGATAGGAATTCTGTAGTGATAGTAAGACAAGTAATCCTTGGACTTGAGATCATCATAGTATCTTAATATATGATGAGTTATACTTTGACTTATTCCTTAAGACCCTTAGGGTATATCAAAGGGTATGCTTGGGTATAATAAGTTGTACGTGGAGATAATGTATGATCAATAAAGAATCTACCACTTCAATAAAAGAAGAGAATATCCTATGTGATTCGATAAATGACAACCCAAAGTGATCCTTGGCAATGCGAATGAAATTAGAAAGGAGTTTCTTATTTGCATTATTTGGGGTTGTGCGTTTAAGGATCGAAATACATATAATTAAATAAAATAAGACTTGGCAAAGTAATTCCATATCTTATATTTAATTGGGATATTGTATGGTGGAAGGATTGAATTATGCAGTAACTATTTACTCAAAGGTTCTTTTTATGATTAATGTTGAAATCTATATTATCCGGAAAGTCGTTGATCGCTAGGGAGAGCTTATCCTATTGTAGAATAAATATTATTTATTTAAATAAATTAATTATTTAATTTATTTATTTAAATAAGATTAGAATTGTTCTAATTGATTTATTCACAACCGGTTTAATATGGAGAACCTAAAGGGTCACACCATAAAAAGGAAGAATAATTATTTAAGAAGTTAATGGCATAATCGTAATAATATATTAAGTATATTTAATTTAATCTATGGTGATAGAATAAATTAAATAGCTTAATATTTATTATTTAATATTTTAGAAATATTAAATATAAATTAATAAGAGGAGTCTTATTAATATTATTACAATTATTATTATTTTAATTTCTAAAGAGTTTAGGAATTAATTTAATATAAGTACTCTCATTTATTCCTAATTGGATTAGGAAGGAAAATTAGTTAAAGGAGTTTAATTAATTATCCCTAATAAGATTAGGGAGCTTAATTAATTAAAAGAATTTAATTAATTAAATAAAACCCAATTCCTTAATTGTTAAGGTGGGTTGCCCACATCTAAAAATAAGAGGAGTCTTATTATGGGTGAGGGAGTTGTTGACTTTTTCAACATACGACATAATTCCAATTGTTGGGAGAGTACACCTTTTCTATAGAGATAGAAAAAACTAGGGTTTAGCCAACCACCCATCTTTTGAATCTTTTTCTTCCTTGGTGGATCACCTCTGAGGCCAAACATTTGGGTGGCTAACGTTGGTCAAAGGAAGGAACCAAACCCGTGGATTCAAGATTGAGCGAAAAGGATTTGGAGGTGAACTTGTACGAGGAAGCTTCGATCTTCAAGGTATGATTTATTCTTTATCTTTTCGTTTAATTAATAATTGTGCATAAAGGGTGATCCGGGTATATGGTTTGTAAATTTTTTAAACTCTGATTTTTACACGCTTCCGCACTTTTATGCAAATTGATTGCGTTCTTGAATATTACAAACCTAACAGTGGCATCAGAGCCAAACCTTTATGCGAATTATTAATTATTTTAATTTGATATGTATATTGATATGTGTTTAGAACAATTTAATTGGGCATAATTTTATTGTTTAAAATTTAATATAAAAAAAAAAAAAAAAAACGAAACCTGTTTTATTTTTTTTATCTGTAAATCACGCCAAATCAGAAGGCAGCGGAAATTAAATAGCTTATATTGCTGCACGGAAAACAAAACAAAAAAAAAAAAAAAAACAAAAGTTCCAGCACACGGAAATCAAGAAGATTAGTTAATGATTGGCATGATTGGCCAATGATGGCTAATGATGCATGATAAGTTAATGATTGGCATGATTGGCGATGATTGTTAATGATGGCATGGGCCTTAAATCAAATTTGCTAAATAAAGGAGATTACATGATTTTTTTTTTTTTAGAATGAATCCTTTTTTTTTTAAGGGCCACGGTTAGTTTATTATATACGGATATTATATATATATATATATATATTATCTTTATTAATATAATATATATATATATATTTTAATTATTTTATAATTAAAATAAAAGTTTATTTTAATTTTAAAATAAAAGGTTTATTTTAATATTAAAATATAAAGTTTATTTTAATTTTAAAATTAAATTTCATGCTAACTAATTAGAGTTGGAATTGGATACCATGATAACTAATTGGAGTTGAAATTGGATTCTATGTTTTCTAAAATAAAAGGAGTTTATTTGTGAATAGGAAAGTGAATCCATGTTTCCTTAAATAAAGGAGTTTATTTAGATATGAAATAGATTTCATATTATTCAAAATAAAAGAGTTTATTTGTGAATAGGAAAGAAAATCCGTATTTCCTTAAATAAATGAGTTTATTTAGATATGGAATAAGATTTCATATTATTCAAAATAAAAGAGTTTATTTGTGGATAGGAAAGATAATCCGTGTTTCCTTTAATAAAGATTTTTTTTAACATGGAATTGGATTCCATAATTAATTAAAATAAAAGAGTTTATTTTAATTAAAGATTTTTTATATATATATGGAATTGGATTCCATAATTAAGTAAAATAAAGGAGTTTATTTTGATTAAATATTTTGATTAAAATAAAATAGTTTATTTTATTCAAAAATTAGATAAATTAAAATAAAATAGTTTTATTTTGATTTAAATTTGGATTAAAATAAAGGAGTTTATTTTGATTCAAAATTAGATTTTATACTAACTAAATTTGCCCATTAAATGATATCAATATATATATTAAATGTTTATTATTCATAAGATGAATGTTATTTATTGATGCGTATGATGATGTGTATGATAATAAATGGGATTGATTATGGACTATTGACCAATGCGATTGGATTTTATTTTAGTTGGATGCATGAATGTATGGGTTTTATTAAATGGGGTCTCACGTATCGTTTCTCTAATTTTTCTCGAATGTAAATTCTATCTCCTCCTATGTATTTCCTCTTGATTACGATCAAGGTTTCTATTTATTTTAAATAGTTGTGTAATAGGAATAGTTAGAATTAATTTTAGAAAATTAGAGAACAAAGGAATGAGGCGCTTGAAGACCCGTTTGTAATGGAGCCCGGGTTTAAATGTAATAGTTATATTTAAATATTATTTCTTGCACCCCTAGGGTTTGACCTTTTTGGTTCACTTGGTGGCTCTAGTGAACCAAACTAGAATAAAAGTTCATAATCAATCCGGGTAGAATATAGTATTCTATATGTGCGTGCGTATACTATATATATTATATATTATGCAAACATCTTCACATGTTCATTAATATGACACGTATTTTATATATATATATGCAAATGCTACGCTAAACAAAGATGAGACAAATTAATAACAAACCCCTCAATTTTTTATATTAAGTCCTAAGCGTTCAAAGATATTTGGAATATCGAACGTCGCCTTCTAGCATGATAAAATTAATAGAGTATTAAATATTTTATATGAGTTTGTTGTGTCACCACAAGGCAAGTATTAAGTATTTAAGATGTTAATTTATCACATTTGATGCTTATAAAGAAAATTGAACAATATTGTTTTGTTGTGTCACCACAAGGATGATATTTTTCTTTTTGAATATATGGAGTGCTAGGTGGGACTTAACTTGGATAATTTTGATTCGGATGTGCCACCACTTGATCAAAATAATCTAAGAGGCAAAATACAAGGAGTTGCATAGTTGATGTAATTGACAAAAGTTGTCTACCTATTTATTTATATATAGTTTGTTGTGTCACCATAAAGGCTATATACATTTGAAATGGGATCCTTATTCTCACTAGCAAATCTTTAATTAGATTTTGCTTAGAACTATATAAGTGAGGGTAATATAGTTTGAAGAAAATAGTGGGAGATACCAATTTAAAACAAGACCTAAATTATTTTGGTAATTAATAAAAAGAATGTATGTTAAAATGTTGTTAATTACAAATTCATTTACTGAAATTTTACAATGTCTAAATTACTATCCTTTGCAAGCGTATTAGATGCTAAGTTAATCGAATCAATTAAGCGGATTGGTTAAGGAAATTGAGAATAGTTCTCATAGTTTGAAAAGCTATCTTATGTCCTTAATCGCTTATCCTGCAATGGTTGCGACAATGCCTCTCGAGGAAGAGATTGCTACTTTTAGAAAGTGGCGATGATGATGCCAAATTAGCTCAATGCATCATGCTCGCATCCATGAGTAACGAGAGCTTGACGTCGACGTGAAACTATGGATGCTCTACTATATTCCTACACATCAAGTAGTTGATGGTGAGGAAAGTAAGGCCGATAGATATCGAGATATCTAAGGAGCTCTTCGATCTAGAATGACCGAGTGACACTATAAATGCACGATAAAAGTCCTTAACATAATCAATTTGATTGATCAATTAAGACAACTGGTTTTGTCATGGATGGAGAGTTGAGCCAAGATTTGATCTTGCACTCACTCTCGAACTCCTTTCACAATTGTTGTGAATTTTTCATATGGACAAACTAGATATCAGCCTCGCTGATTTGCTTAACGTGTTGAAAATTGTTGAGAGTCACTTTCCATCCAAGAAAGAACAAGTCTTACTGGTAGGGGCCAAATGATCTTCAAAAAGGAAGAACGATTCAAAGAAGGTAAATAGAAAGGCATAAACAAAGGATAATAAGAACAATCTTGTCTGATAATAGCAAAGGAGCTTGCTTCCACCGCTATAAGCTGGACCTTTGGAAAGAAATCTGCGAGAAGCATCTTGCGAGAGGCTAACCAAAGAAGCTTAGTGAAGTTTGATTTCAATCTGATTTTTGTTCATGATTTAAATAAATTTTTCTTTAAGTCGAGGTTCTACTTGGGTATTGGATACTGAGCTTTGGTTATCATAAATATAGATTTATGATGGGACCAAGCGAAGTAGAAAGCTAAACAAATATAAGTTATCCTATGTAGAAATGTAGCAAAGGTTGCCATATTAGCCATGAAAACTTATAGTTTAGCAATACTACTGAAAAATCTATTTAAGTCGATAAGTTGTTATTGTATTCCGATTCTTGTTAAAAATATTATTTCTATTTTATTGTTGGACAATGAAATCTTTGGTATTATAATTAAGAACAATTGTTGTTCTATTTATAATAATAATGTTTTGTATAGGATTTGGAATATCACTTAATGGATTTTGTATACTTGACTTACGTGAAAATAATTTTACAAATTGAACAAACTAGTATAAGAAAAGGAGATGATCATTCAAAGAGTTGAATGTGTGTATTTCTTTGAAATACAAGTGTGAATTATTTGAAAGGTTCAAAGAATTGAAGTGAAACAAATTGGCAAAGTATTAGGATTCTTTGATCGGATCAAGGAAGGAATACTTGTGCAATAAGTTTCTAAATCATCTCAAATGGTTTTCTCTCATAATGGGCGCCTCGATACGCAATAATTGATTGATGTATCTAAAAGGAAAAATCATACCTTGTTGGACATAGTGCGGTGTTGAGGTGTTTTATCGGTATTTTATCGGGATTGGAGGTGTTAAAAATTAAATCGGGGTTTTTGAGATATATTGCAGGGGTTATAATTTTTTAATCCAAGTTAGTTGGATTATGGTAATTTTGGGTATGTTATACATACATAAGTTGAGTATATGTCCACAAATTTTGAGCCGAATTAAAAATGCTTGCGAATGATTTGTTGTGAATTTTAAGAGGTGTGGGATTCGGAAATTAGGTTTATAATTGATTTTGGTGGAAAATTCTAGAATTGAGTGGGCCCCACTTGTGGTTGGTGAAGAAATGTGCTGAATTTTATTTCAAATGTGGTGGGTGGCAATAGTAGCGAGTAAAGCCATCAGGTGGCGGTCGAGTCTCCCGGTGAAGGCTAACATTTTCCTATAAATAAGAAATTGTTAGAATTGAAAATCACACCGAAACAAAGTTTTCTCTCTTTCTCTCTCTATATTATTGAAAGCGTATTTTGTGAGTATTTAGATAC